>JAMKCH010027857.1:0-18285 GCA_023653785.1 Ophioderma brevispina | reverse complement strand
CTCAGTGGCGTAGCCGGATTTTGTTGACGAGGGGGCACAGATTTCCTTGATGTACCCTTGACACTGTGTATTGTACAGACAACATTTTTTTTTCATGACCCAAATTTTTTAACGTCGCTTTCAAATCTGAAGAGCAAGAGCGGGGGGGGCGCGGGGGGGGGGTCTTTCCCAGGGTGGGGGGCAGGTTGTTGTTACTGGGGGGGGGGTTGGTGTGTTTGTATGGGGGGTGGGGGGGGGGGGGGGGGGGTGTTTGTAAGGGGGGGGGGGGGACGAGGTGGGGGGGAAAGAGCGGACAGATCAACATCGCAAAAAACGCAACTATAATGGTAGTACTAGTAGGTAGCGCTAAGGATAGGTTCCTAGGTTCATTGGCAGTTGATAGTAAACGATTCTATGAAGCTCTATGTTTCATATCATGCAACGCACCCAAAATAAAATCTTTCAGCTTTTTGACAAATTGTACCGACGGACCGTTATGTACCGACCAAAACCATCGCGGTTTCGGTCGGGGGGGCACGTGCCCCCCGTGCCCCCCCCCCCCCCCCCGTGGCTACGCCACTGATTTTTGACCATAAATGGGTGACTTTCCATTTAGTTAATCTCCATTGGTCTTATGGGCTATTGTCTAATGTCTATACGCAATTGGTTCAATTGCAATTGGTTCTAATAACCCCTGGTTCTAATACACATTTGGTCTAATATCCATTGGTCTAATATCCATTTGGTCGAAGATCCATTTAGTCTAATATTGGCTAGTATTCTAATCATTTAATTTGGTCTAATACCCTTTCCTTTGAGTCGTATAGTAATACCCATTTGGTCGAATATCCCATTTGGATGTTAAAACCCAAATGAACTGATCTTAAACTTTGATTTAAATATTGGACAAAATGGAATTATATCCAATTACATTAATCCCAAATGGAATTATTTAGACCAAATTGGGCAGAGACCCATATGGGTATATGAGACCAAATTAATATTAGGAATAGCCGAATATTAGACTTAATGGATATTAGACCAAATGGATTATTAGACATAAATTGCAGTATTGTAGTTATAGCGCCTCAATTTGGTTAGTTAAAGTGGGTCCTGCCGGTTACTTGATTTCTTTTAGGGTAATATCTTTAAAAATATTGACTGTCTACCTTTATGAAACTTTTCAGGGATATAGCGAATAGTCCCATCTTTACCTTACAACAACGAATACGTAGTCACGTCTTTGGTTCAAAACCTATGTTCCTGCCACCAAGTGTTGCGGGTTTTGACACACTGGTACAGATATATTTTTATCACATAAAGTACGCTGCACAAAACAGCTATGAACCTTGAATACTCGAGGGTGAAGACATTCAGTAATTTTTAGGCTAAAGGTTGGGTTGTCGTAACTAATCAACAAAATGTCGTCGCCCACATCACATACTGTCTTATTGACATAATACGTCTTATGCCGTTTTTCGAGAAAAAAAAACAACTTTTTTCGCCATTGAAATTCTACGGGGAGATTTCATGTTTTACTATGAATAAACATTACAATTACTTTTTAATTTTTTAAATTTTAGGGTTGGTTCTGTGAAGTTTAAGTTTTAACATTGTCTGAGTTTTGAAAGTGCAACTTTGGTATTCCTGATTTATAAAGACAAAGTCATAAGTCTGTATGAGAAACGCAAAAAAAAATCGTATTTGCACATACGACGCTAATTTCACGGTTATATTTCAATGCGTTCAGATAGATCTGTATGTTAAACACGTCTGTTCACGCACGAGGCAGATACGACTCACATAGATCTGGTATGTGAAAAACTAAACAATTATACACCATTAAAGTTACGTGTAATGAAACATCGACAGTAATTTGAAATCGCGATTGCAGTTTTGAGCTTATTATCAAAATTCGTAATTAATATCTCACTAATTAAGTCATTAACAATCATGATTGAAATTGAAAAAAATAAAAAAAGTAAAAAATTATAATAAAATTGCAAAATATCTCAAAAAAGTCAAAAATTCAGAAAACAGTCTTTGATGTGGGCGACGATGTGTCTAATACATGAATATCACAGCCCTACTCTTGTATTAAACCAACGAAGCACAGACTCAACAGGGTGGATGCCGTGGAATCAACTCCGATGTGTTTTCTTGTTGTTTACGCCCATGAGCGGTCGCTGCTTAATAAAAGCACTATGTAATTGGTTTTATTATATAATCGTTCTGTTTTACCCAAAGGGTTTATTTGGTCTTTATCATTTCTGGTGAGGACTACTGTATAGAAAAGCTGGACACCATGCAAAGATATGCAATTTTGAAATTCGTGAGGGCGCACTATTTTCCAATTGCCAGTTTCCCTTTAATAATGGACACTCTGTAAGAGGTTGGATGTCAACTGGTACCATACTTCATGTCTGCATATTTGAATATTGGAAAGAAAACTTGAATTGGTGTCAAAATTTGAAATTAGATGCAATTTAAAGGTGGCAACGATCGATTTCACAAACAGGTGTCCTTAAAAGTGAAATTCTGATTTTTTGCACTAATGTAAACTTTCTTAAAAAAAATATCCCCTGTGAAATGATTAAGATGAGAATTTTTCTTTGGTAGGCGGTACCACAATTGTGAAATTTCAATTTACTATAGGAGCATGAGTCAAAGACCTGAGAATAGACCATTGTTATGATCAGTCTTCTATAGGCCGCACCTAACTGCCTCACATGAGCTCTGCGTTGATGATGGGTCCAACATCCACTTAGCTTCCGTGCCATCCATGCAAGCAGACTGGCTTACGGACTAGGGTCCAAGCAGGGATGGAGATCCATGTCCTTTCCAGCAACTGTGTCAGAAATGTGTATTTTTTAATAATTGCAAAACAAATTTACCTAAGTTGGTCCACCCGCGGTACCTTGCTTTATCTATTCTCACAACTTGACTATTTCAGATTGGATTTGCTTCTTACCATAAATATTAAAAATGTGTCAGTCTTTTCCACTGCCACTTCATAATATAAGACCCCTTAGGCTCTATACTAACACGGTGCAAACTTGTATTTACCTATTGCATAGATATGTTTCCCCCATCGGGATATTGGCAGTCGGGTTTGCCAGTCTGGGGAATTGAGAGGGAAGATATGTGTTACTTCCTATTAGAGGAGGAGCAGAAATCAGAGGGGTCTTTTTAAGGAGTTCGTTTCCTCCCACTACAGAAAAGGTTTGACACCTTTGTCAGTTAGTATGGGCCCTTACATCATGCTAGGTAGGAGTATTCTCAAATTGTGGTATCAATTTTCAATAGGGGCCAATTAAGTTACACAGGGCGTCAAACTTTTAAATGACCCAATCATGTTTAAATTGTATGCCATATTATCCATCTAATCATAAGGATTCCAAAAAATGTATATTTGGGACAACCTACGACCATGGGTTTTGGAGTTATAAGGTAAAATGGTATAAAAAAGTCAATCTCGATTTGTTACAGGGTCAACTTAAAAGTTAATTCTGAATCTTGTAAAATACTTGCAAGTTATTGCCTGAGGTAAGAGGGGACCTCTTAAAGTTAAAGTTTGTAGTAGGTTAAATGCTTATCTTACGGAGATAAGGGTCAAAAGAAGGTCATTACAACAAGTGGGTATGTTGACCATTGGACCATTTTGTCCCATAACCACCTATGTAACTATGCATGCAGATGTACACTATTCCGTATTTTGACTCATTAGCTAGATGAACAACTTCTATCATTTTTCAATAAAATTGGAGCAAACTCCGATTTGCCCCCTGTACAAATAGAAAGGGCCTTTTTTTACCATTTTAGCCATGTTACCCTATAAACTCCACATCATGGTCATAGATGGTACAAACCTTTTCTGTAAAATTTAAAAATGAAAAACCCATAAAAATTATATACATTTCAAAATGATTGAGCATTTTATAAGTTTGACCCCTGTGTAAACTTAAATTGGGCCCCTATTGAAAACGTGGACACTACAATTGAGAGACTACCCTACCTAACGTGGATATAGAGGGTCCATACTAACTACCAAAGGTTGTCAAACTTTCTGTAGTGAGGGGAAACGATGATGTTTGACCTGGGTCCTAGCTCCTCCACTATATGTTGTACATCGTATGGAATTGGTAATTCAAAATGGTAAAATGGCCACTGAGATCCCAGCAGATTCGTTTCATACAACTGCTTGGGAGTTGTAGCAAATGTGGGGAAATTATGAGAAACGTGAGATCAGAAAACATCAATTTTTTTTGTTTTGGCACAAACTCGAAGAAAAAATATAGCAAATTCAATCAAAAAACAAAATAAATTAAAACAATTAACAAAGAAATCAAAAAGCTTTAGGAGAGTAGTAATATTACTCCAAAGGCGAGTTTGAGAAGCCTAATACATCTTATTCAATGGCACTTCCCCATACACAATCTTTGTATATATACCAGGTCCAAATGATAGAACCTTATAGTTATTGCGGTATTCTTACGTAGAGGGCGACAATTGCCCACCTAAGCATCGTTTTGGTGTGATATTTTAATGGAGGGCGTTACAATCTGAGCTTGCTTTTGGTATTTCAATTTTTTTTATAAATAATGTATACATTTAATTTATAATGATAAACCAAATAAAAGAATTCTAGTCAACCAGACATACATTTGAGCGCCAAAACCAACGTTGCGACCGTAACCTGCGGCTCTTCAATGTTGGTGGTGAAGAATTGGATCGTGATCACTTCGGTGCTGTTATTGGAAGATGAGGACGTCATTCGGCGAGAATGTCCTTCCGATAATTTGTCCCGGCTTGTGTGATAAGTTGGGACCCTAACTCCGCCGTGACGGTTTTAATGATGGTTCCTCCGCTCTCACCCAGATGGCGTCTTTCACACCCCTTCAAACCATCGGGTTGTCTCTGTCAAGAAATTAATGTTCTGGATGTTAATAAAGGAGTGTCCAATTTGGCTATGGAAGGGTGAGAGTCGACGGCGAATATTACCATAGAACTAGCTTCATATCGACGTTGTGCTATGCGTTTTGCAAGTGGCTGGGCGGTTTCACCAATGTACTGTTCTTTACAAGAATGATCGTCTGATGAACATTGAACACCATAGACCACTCCACTTAAGGGTTAGCAGCATTTGCTAATCCGTTATTTTAACATCGTAAAAATCATCAAAATTTCATATTTTTATAATTTTGTTACTGGCATGGTATGCGAACATAACCTGCAAAGTGGTTGTGCTTGAATATCCTCATGCTTTTAAAGACAAGGCAGTATTTTGATCTGATTCTGTAATTGTCTATACGTGCGTATGTCAAAATTCCGACTTGAGCTCATAAAAGCCTACTTTCGCTATGATTTTTTGTATTTTAGCACAATGATAATACAGTTTGAATTTTTTATTCTCAAAACACAAAACTTTTTGACATTGTTTTATTTTACTGGTTGTTTGTAAACCACAATCAGCTGGTTTAGTGACAGATGTTGAACGACATCGCCTGTATCACATCATTTACGCTCTATAGCATCTCTACTGTGGGGACACAGCGCCAACCTATCCGTTGTCGCATTCGCTTTTATGGCCCGGCTATTCGTGGACATGCGTACGTATCGGACTCCTACAGGGTGAGTCAGAAAAACAACCAGATACAACAAGAAAGTACAACCAAAATGAGATTTTTTATGAGAATACTTAACGGAATTTTACCAAAATAATTCCTGTGCTAGATTTAGTCTGGTTAATCAGCTTTCACCACCCCCATTAATTTTAAATTTTAAATTAAACGATAAGCATATTAAAGGCTGACAGTAATTTGTTGAAGGTAGCCATTTTCTTACCCGAAAACAAAGGGCACACGACTGTACACTATGAGATCATTACACGCAGGCGTGAGGGCTTTCAAAATAAATAACAGGTTAATTTTTGCGCCGTACGTTATTAAAAGTTACTCAGGACATGTTGGTCTGTGAATGCTTAATGTAGAAAACTTAAGATTAAATGAAATTATCAGGATATGCTTAAAATGGAATATTTATGGCTATATCTGTTATCCGGCCCGATATACCCGTAATGTTGAAGTGTTTATACGTTGGCAATCAAGTTTGAAAAGAATACGCAAGTTGTTTGTTCAAGTCCAAAAATTGATTTCCATTTATAATATTATTTTGATTATTCTGTTTCATTGTTTAAACGTATACCCAACGATTTTGAACCAGACAACTTCATTTGGGGAGGGGGGGGAACCAGGGCGATGGGAACCATTAACTTTTGGGGCATCATAAACATTTGAAAGGCCGCACACGAGACCTGTCAATACTATCAATTGATTTATTACTTTCCGGATCTCTAATTCATGCTATTGGGGTCAGGAGGGGGCAAAGATTTCGAGTGCGGATTCCCGCCTATCCCTCCCCCTTCCCACCCACAGATGGGTACGTCACTGGTGTTCCAATTTAAACATTTTGCCAAAGGCGAACACGATAAACTGTCAATACTAGCAATTTATTACATTTTCCGGATCTCTATTCCATGCATTGGGGTCAGGGGGGGGCAAAGATTTGACGTGCGGATCAAGACTTACCCCTCCCTCTCCCACCCCACAGACTGGTTTTTACGTACTGGTGTTCCCTGACATTTATTTTCCAAATGTGTGATTATTAGGAGATATGCGCCAAATCCCAAAGCTGAACGGAAAACCAAGAGTACTTGCTTTTGGGTTACCATGGTTTACTCTGCGTGTAAAACTGTTCGGTTCTTTCACATGGGGACTTCACTTCCGCACTGTCACTTTGAAACGCGTGGCACGTTAATCAATTTTAATGGCCGTATTTTTTGTTTTATATGAGAGATAACAAAACAGGGAATACTACAAGAAGATAGGAAAGAAAATTGAAGAAAATAGAAATATAATGAATAGCACAAAGGGTTTTACATGAACATTATGCGTCATCTGTGTGGTACTTTTTTTGACTCATTCCTTGTAGCCAAACCAAAACGCTCTGCGATTTTTTTAGCTTGAACAAGGAATGAAAAAATATAACGGTTTTAGCTTTTGGTAATTAACTTGGATATCGCGAAAAATCAACGAATCATGTGGTCGTTGATGGTAGAAAGGTTCCGACAAAATAAAAAGACCCTTTAAAAAAACCCAACTTTTTATTTTTTTACAGGAAGTGTTGTAGTCTGTGTCACATGATTTTTTCTGCAAAAGAATTATCTAAATTTATTAGTACTGCGAGAGAGATTAACGTTATCATCCGTCATAGCGAATACATGCAAATGAAACTAAAAATATCAAATATATCCGGGAAAACGAAGGGGTCTATGGAGATTTTTGCCCATATCAGATTTGGGGTCCGTTCCATGTTTGTTTTCAATATTTTGTATCGTAATTGGGTCGGATGAACCTATAGAAAACCTAGCGAGGAAAGAATATTGAACGTTTTGTCGGGTACTCGGTTGCTCGCAAACACGGAAAAAGTGAACACGCAATCGCTACGGGCCCCGCCAATTTCCCCTTTTCCGACCACAATGCCTTTCGGTATTATTCAGTCTGGATTTAAATTTTCAAACGTGGTTTCAATTTACGATTTCAATTTTAGAAACAGGATATAGTACTTACCGGCCGCCGTAATGCAAGTCGGAGATTGTGGATTTTTTTCGGAATTCATGCTCCAGGACTCGGACCAGTTTATATGTCATAAGCAGCTTCAATATTTTTCTATTCAATCCAAACTCTGATGTTTTATGATTCCAATCTCCAACTCTAAATACAAAAAAACAAAACTAAATTTTGTTCCGGGGTTGGATTCGAACCCACGACCTTTTATAAGAAAACAAGACGAGCTGATCACAGAGCACACGCATCACGCAATGCTTTTGAAGCCGGCAGGATTAGTCGTTCTTTTGTAAACTTCAATATAACATAACGGAATAAAAGCGCACACATATATAATGAATAGCGCCCTATGAGAACGGTTGTTTGAAAATACCAGGCTCCTGGAGCATGAATTCGGGCCAAAAATGCTCCAAGAATCACCCCGCCGTACGTTCAGCCGATAACGAACTCCTAGGGCAGTTGAAAGATTTGACAAAGTGCAAGATTTTGCTCAAACAATGGGGCGGCGCTGTGTGCCAAGACCACACTTAAATGGTGTGGTATGTTTATTTGCGGGAGATGCTATACAATTTCCTCACTTCTTTCACTATTGGTGGGGGGTTTTCTCTTAAAGCTTTATATAGAATTGTACATACATTAATCCCCGTTTACCTAATTTAAAAACAGGCATTTCCCCACCTTTTCCATTCTTTTGGCATATGGCTGCTTATCCCTTTAAGCGTCATTTTGGCGTGTCTTTCGGATTGTACTAAAGACTGGCGGAATGTATTTGTGGGTTTAAAGTGCGTAGTGATTCCGGTTTTATATATATTTTTATTTCGCAAAGGATTACGGCAAGGATTGCCTAAAACTAACTAAGGATTTTGAGAAAACGGCGAGGAAAACAGCGGAATTTTCGTAACCACCTTATATCAACCCTTAGTTTGTGTTCATCGGATTGTGATTCCTTGCTAGGACGCCAAATTGTGTCCAATATCAAAGGTCACGTGCGGAGAAAATCATCAACACGGCGGCACGCAAATTACTCAAGGCGAACGATTAAGACAAATTAACTTTGCCATCGAAAAGGCTCAACAAAACAAAAAATCTGAATTTTCGCCGCGAAGTGGTTTTCTAATTATCACCGGATGTTTTATGGTAGAGTCAGAGAGTTCACCGTAGCATGCGCATAATCTCAACACCGCAAACCATTAAATCTCGCGCCAGGTTGAGAAATTCGACAGGCTTGCGTCGTCAATCACGAGCTGATAAGGACAAAAATTGGAGGAATATTAAAAACGATTCGACTGTAAAATAACAGATGACACTGACCGACAGCGAACGGAGTCTGTTGGAAACAGGTTTTAACTACGCTGTGTCCTCCAAGCGTGTGGCAAGTGACTGATATCATCACTGCTACGGAATCTGCAATAAACGTGCGGCGTCCCATTAAGCCTGATAAACAGAGGAACTACGCTCACGGTGATGCAAGTATTTTGTGTGCAAAACCACCGCAACAGAACTTAGTAAGATGAATATTGTGCTAAAGCAAAGCCTAAGGAGGCACATCACATCCTTCAGCCGATAAAGGCCGTTGTACTGTCATTCTAAATAGCAAAGACTATGATCAAAAACAAGCAAAGCCCTCCTAATGATGTAAGACTTACAACACTCCCATAAAGAAAGATCCTACTGGGAGATCAGCGTAGATTATTAGTAAGCTTAACAAATTGTTGACTGAGAGGTTATTGACTGGAATTGAAAGATCTGGTTATATCCAATTCTCCCAATTAAAGTATGGTGGTTCCGATCTTTATCCTAGTACTAGTGGTGGTCTATATGACATGGATCTGTGAGTTCACACTCTCATCCATGAACCTTGTATTGTACACACATGTCTACATGGCTATAAAATTGGTTAGTTTAAACATTTTGTATGTTGTCACCCACCAAATGAATTTGGCAGCCTTCAAATGGAATAAACTGCATGTTTGAAGGGATGTGGTGGCATACTTAACCCATCCCGTTTTTTTTAATTGTAAATATGATAATAAATTCACATAAACAACACAACTGCCAATATCACGCCATTATTGAGGTTTTTGACAAAGCAATTATGGCGTGCATGAGTAACTCCCTCTCAATTAAAAGGCCGTATCATGTTACAAGCAATTGTCCCCCTAATTAGTCTTGGTTTTCGAGTAGCGCAACTCCTGTCAAATAAAATAAACACAATCAACAAAACATACGTGTCCTTCCTGCGTGTATGAGGGTTTGTATGACCATGGTTCGGTGAGTGCAGGTCTCTACTTGGCAACAAGAGGTATATAATAAGCCTATCTGGCACCAATTCCAAAATCCTCATACTCGTTAACACACTATTTTTTTTCGTCATAATTAATAATTATTTGTTCGGAATATCGTAGTATTTTACAACTGAAAGCTTTGTTTCTCAACTGAAAATTGGTTTTAGTTTAAAACTTGTTTTTTGATTGAAACTTAGAGTTTTATCGAGTAAGCTATAAATATTGACTGAAAAGTTTTTCATACATAAAACCCGAACTGTTTCTTTAACGTTTATAATCTGAGTTTATCAATGATCTTTTGAACTGAGAATTACAAGGTTTTACATGAACATTTTTGAGTTATTGCGAGTTTGAACAAAAGTTCGTGCGGGTTTTCAATTTGATCAGAAAACTCACTTTATCAACTCCATAGTTTTTTCCAGTTTGAATTGAAAAAAAAATTTATATAAGGTCCGGATAAACTGGGATTGAAAAGTCACTCAAGCACGCCATTTCACACACATTAGGATAACTTTGTCAACCACCCATTAATGATTCTTGTGGACTGGGTTGGAAAATCTGTTGTATATTGATTATCCATTGTTGTTGAGCCTTTGTATTTTACGAATCATTCTCGTGTTTCCAGAGGTTTGTCTGAAGTCCACCAGAATACGTGAGTGCAACCAATTATCAAAGATTCTTTTGTTTCGCGTGCAAGTTTATCTAGAAGCTTTTGTTTTGGCGTGCAGGTTTATTTAATTTGTGCTCTCTGCTTCAGATAACCTTTCTGGAGACTGATTCGTAGAATAATGCCCTGAACAACAATGGATAATCAACAATACACTGGTGCACTAGAAGTGTACTATTGGGCATATGGATATTGAGGAGACGGGAATTTATCAATAAATTGTTGTAAGCAGATTCGGGATCGTTATCATGTTGTACGAAATCCCAGTTAACTGGAGGGAGCATTCTTGAGAGCCTTTATGTTATCTGGTTGTTTAATTGCCTGCTTTCGATAAATTGAGGATGGATTGGTTTGATTGTAGGTGATATTAGAGGTGAACGAAAATATCGAAAAGTCGGTAATGATGACAACCAGAATTTGATCACCTGTAACGTTCGTGCCGGGCAAGTCCAAAATCACAGTGAGAAGATCCTTCTTTAACCAGCTGATAGTTTCATCATCATCCAGGTGATCAGGCCTGGGATTCTCTTGGGGACCCGTTGTAGACCTCACAGTTCATCTATGATGGTGGCTAATGGTTTGTGGCTCTCCCTTAAGGATATTCATTTTGAGAAAATGTTGTCAAGTAATGATTTTTTTCTAGTAGGCCATCAAACAAGGGAAGAATTGTTTGAATAAATCAAATTTGATGAAGTTGTTGACTTTGCCTACGTATCACATTTCAAGAGGTCAGATTAAAGTCGCCCCATAATTAGCATTTCTTTTTCTCATTTGATAGCGGCGATCAATGTTTTTGTCAAGTTGAGACATAAAGTCATCAAACAACATATTCTGTCTGGCTTATAAAAGTAATACCTATGATGGTTTGTATGGATGGGTTATTTTCAAAAATATCGTATCACAGTCAGTACAGGTCGAATTTAAAAGGTCATTTTCTGATAATAAATTAATATTTGTATTAATACTTATGAAGCTCCTCCACCCTTTCCTGTCGGACCGTATACCATTTTCCGCATTGTAACCTGGAAGGTCAACAAGATTGGCCTTCGGAACTATCTTGAACCAGGATTTCCGTAAGCCCTAAATATCAAAGCGATGGTTTTGAGTGGCGTAAAAAATAGTCAGTACTTGAACACGATCTATTTAGACTACGGCCTATTATTATGAATAATGATAAACCAAACCGAATTTATCAAAGGTTGATGAATTAAAACTGGCATTGTCAAAATATGAACATCATAAGAAAGTTGGGTCACTATTCCATGCAGTATATCGCTGCCTGAGGCGTGAGATTTAACCGTGTGTCCAAAACGGGATGGTAATAAAACGAAGATCGGACCACATTTAGAGAGTCAGACATACATACTACGAGACAACGTCGACACCACAAAAAACAAACTATTTAATTTTTTAGCTATATATAAAGGAGAAAACTGAAGGAAAAGTACGCTATTGCAGGGGAATAAATAACGATAAAAATATAGGAACCAACTTTTATAAAAAGATTAATTCACAGCACTTAAAAATAACGATTACTATCTATGAATGCTATAAACCATCATAATTAGACACGGGTGCTGTGACAAGGAAAGAAAAATATCTTGATAATAAAGAAGTAATGATGAGTGCTGTCATACATTAATAAAGACCATAGAACGTGAGCACATATGTGGTAGCAAAAGTATAAGGCAATGGTGGCAATGTTTATTACGGATTAGTCAGCAACTCCTACTAACTTTCATATAGCAGATATCAAGGTGATTTAAACAATCATGATTAACAGAAGGTTAGTTACCTCAGTCAAGGTAAAAGCAATAGTAAAGGCACTACACTAATAGAGGGCTACTTTGAGTACGAATACATGAGCATGCCAGCAATTGTCCTAAATACAGGCTGATACAGGTACGCCACGAATCATAACAACGCCATTTTATGGGAAGATGTACGCAAATAAATGATTAAGGAAACTATAAATACTTAATGGAAAAAAAAACCATCTATAAATATTAACAGTACATTTATACTTATGGGGTATATACAGAATAAAAATAATAACGGGTTCGCTGCTGGCGGGAAAAACCTCATATGTAATTCAGATGGTCCAAGCAAAACCTCATATTTAACAAGTTGTCCCAGTTTACAAAAAAACCACCATCGTATGTGCATTTTGGTCACATCGGTTTCTATCTGGAATTTCATGCCAAATATGATAGTAATCATTGGAACTTTATTTAAAAATCTGGATTAAATAATTACCAAATATATTTAGAAAGGAAAACGGTTCTTGTGGCACGCATGACAGCAAATTATTCAGTTTTTGGTGTCTCTCGAAAATGTTACATAAAAATTGGGGGGAAGGGTTTTGTTTAACCGTTTTTACTACATTGAGGGTTTTGCTTTTAAAGTCAATGCACATATGAGGTTTTTTCCCCCCCAGCGACGATAAATTGATTGAAATACCAGCATAAGCTATCTCCTAGATAACAAAATTCTGTTGAAATTAATACATATTATAGATAATAAAATAGTGTATCTGAAAAAATATAACATGTTGAAGAAATGCATAATGAATTGACATACACCAGTGTAATAACAATTAATTCAGATATATGCCAGTATTAATATTTACATAGTAAGCTTTGGATAGTTAGAGAAAAAGATTAAAGGGGTAGAGGATGAGCAAGAAAGAAACGACACACCTAGCATATAATCATGTCAACAATTTACCATACATATAACGGAGCACATACCAAAGTGCTCCAGAATACATTAGGTATGTTATCCTTAAATTCATATATGGCAGTCTAAATTACTGGTATTCCGTTGAATAGCTAGAAAAAAATAAAAGGGAGATGAAGAGAGGAAGAACGAATACATAGCATGTGATCATGATGGCAAATTAATACAATATTTTTAATATTTTTAATTTTTTAGTTTTTTAAATTTTGTTAAGTTCATTAATTTCAGATATGACAGTATTGAATTACATAGTAATCATAGAAAATAGCTCGAAAAAGATTAAAGGGGAAGATGATGAGGCACGAAGAACAAATACATAACGTGTGATCATGACGGCAATTTAATATACTTCATACGAAGTCAAATCCTCCAATTTCTATATACACGGATATCATTAAATTCAGTTATGACAATAGTGATAATCCGGTGTATAAACCATGGAATCATGGATAGCTAGAAAAAGGATTGACAGGTTAGATGATGAGCAATGGAAGAACCGAAACACTAGGCATGTGGACCAAAATGATGACAGCCAATTTTTAATACTACTCATTTATACAGAGGTCAAATCTCATAGTTATTACATATATAAAATCTATTTTAATCTCAGAGAAAACAGTAAATGATATACCATGGAAAAATGTGGTAGATAGAGAAAAGATAAAAGGGGTAGTGCGATGGCAAGGAGAACGAACATGGTAGCATATAACATGACAGTAAAACCATTATATAAAACGAGTCTATTTCTACAAGGTGATCGTACCAATGTGTAATCAACATAATTCAAATATGACAATTACGATTATTTCATGGTAAACTTTGGATAGCTAGAAAAAGATCAACGGTGAAGATGATGAGCAAGGAAGAAGAAAAACATAGGTTTGGACCATGACAGCAATTGACTATTCAATTCTAGATTCAAATTCTCAAAATGCTACTTACACATAGGAAACACATTTAAATCAGTTATGACATCTAGCAAATTTTCTTGGTACTCATGGATAGCAAGAGAAAGATGAGAAGGGGAAAAAGAAGACGAACGATAGCCTGAAGATCATGACAGCAATTTTACTATACCTTTACAAAGTCAAATTTTTAATTAGCACACACAAATACCATGTTGTGGCATACACAAATGTATATGTAACAGAATAATACCAAGAATTTATTACACGGGAACAAAAAATATAATAATTTCAATATGCACGTATAACAATTTGTGAAGTTAAATATATTGGAAATATGTGGTGGGTGTATGTTTGGTGGGGGGGGGGGGCAATTGGCCCTCTGTAATCCATAACATGGACAAGGTGAATGCAACCACATTGGAGGGATGTTTTAGCAAAAGGTCAAGTTAGCATTTCCCCGTTTACCACAAAGCTACGGGTGGTAATGTGCCATGTATGGTTGATATGTGGATGACACTTGGGTTCTAATTAAATCTGACGAACTTGACGCGTTCTTTTCGCATATCAATCAGGTGGACCCACATATTAAGTTCACCCAAGACGGTCTAGTCAACACAAACTTGCGTTTCTTGGACTGTTTAGTGCTATACAAGAAGATCGGTCACTCACTGTGTCTGTTTACCGGAAGCAGGACACATACAGATCAGTACTTGCAGTTGGTTCTAAACCACCGCTGGATCCAGGAAAATTGGTGTTGTTAAGACTTTGTTCCATAGAGCTGAGACCATAATAACACAGGGAATCAGATAACGTTACGGAACGCGCACACCTACGGAAAGCACTTAATAATTGTGGTACAAGGAACTGGGATATTGACAAAAGCCCATCAATGTAGTGACCCACTGATAGCAACAGTTCAAAGGGTGTTAACCATCTAACACCACTTGTAGTGTGACTCTACGTACCACGGGGATCTTCTGAAAAACTTAAAAGAATCTACCGCGACCACGGGAATCACCATGCACTTTAATCAACCCACAAATACCCTCAGCCAGTCTTTATACATCCGAAAGCAAGCAACCAAAAGGACGCTTAAGTGGAGTGGTCTATGGTGTTCAATGTTCGGACGATCACTTCTGCAAAGAACAGTACATTGGTGAAAACCACCAGGACACTTGAAAAACGTATGTCACAACATCGTAGGGCTAGTTCTAGTGGTAACGATTCTGCCGTCTACTCTCACCTTCATGCCATACCCTGGACGGGGTCCGCATTGGTCCGAAACGTCTTCAGTCCGAAACGTAGTTAGTCCGACCGTCGTAGTCCGAAAAACAAAATGCACTTCATAGTCCGAAACGTCGTCAGTCCGAAACGTAGTCCAGTCCGAAACGTCGCCAGTCCGAATTTGAAAACCACTTTTCAGTCGAATCTGAAAACCAAGTCGTCAGTCCGAATCTGAAAAAACCAAGTCGTCAGTCACGAATCTCAAAAACAAGTCGTCAGTCAGAATCTGCAAAAACAAGTCGTCAGTTCGAATCCGAAAAAAAGTCGTCAGTCCGAATCCCAAAAACAAGTCGTCAGTCGATCCCCAAAACACGACGTCGTCAGTCCGAATCCCAAAAACAAGTCGTCAGACCGAATCTCAAAAACAAGACTAGGCGTCAGTCTGAATTTAAAAGGGATGTCATTAATCCGAACTGTAATACCACAAAGAAGAATTCTTGTAACAACATGAAACTGAATATAGTGACTGATTTTATTTAACCAGTTGTCAATCATACAAATTAAACAATATTAATACACAAAATACAGAAAGACGGCAGCCCAAAATGTGATTGTTATATTTTCAAATCAATCAAATAAATTGATTGTATCTATGGAGTATCCATGCAGTGATATATCCTCATGAAACTTAAGGGGGGTCCCGATGGACTCATTATTTTGTTTTTCACGCGTCATTCACGCAGTTAATTATTCTCCACAAAAAATTTGATCTAGTTGAACAAAACTAAAAAATGCATATTTTAGCGGGAAAAAGTAAAAATCAGTCGCCGCCATTTTACGGCTATCAGCAAAATTAGCAAAAGGAGGGCGCTATTTCAAATTTGTTTCAACCATGAAATCGTAACATAATCACATTTTTCCATTTTTTCCTGTCACCAATATAATTGTATTTAGGTTATGCCTTCATGTACCAACTTTCGTTGAAAAATTTCATTGGGAAAGCCGTTTTTTCCAATGTTTTTGGGGCAAAATTTCCTAGAAAAATGGAAATTTTGCATTCATTGTTTTCCGGTCGCCATTTTGAAACATGAACCAAACCGAAATTTCATTCTGTGTATGATCAGAATTTATTGATTTGTTTTGACTCATTTCTGACATGAAGTTTAAAGGTGGCTATAATGATCACTTGCCAAAAATTAAATTTTCTTATAATTCACAGATTAGCCAATTCCCATGCCAATAACCAATCTTTTGAGGAAAAAATAAACATATTGGTAATGCGTTTCAAGAAAATAAGAGAAAAACGATGCTTTTGTAACTTATTGTTTTATTTATGGTGGTTACAACCTTTTCCTATATAAATTCCGTTCATTCCCCAAACTAAAAGAAGTAGGAACACCACAAGTTCACAAATTATCTGAAAAAACAATGACGAAAATTCTGGCACCACCAAAACTCAGTCTGTTGGAAAATTTTGGGGATGATGTTGTGGATCAAGTATAGGGCACCTTTAAGGAAAAATGTCGTGTAGGGAAAAATTATTTAATGCAAAATCCTTAGTAGATTTCTTTCCAACGATAAACCCGTGTTATACAAAATGTTCAAGGGATGAATGAATTTAGAAATAAAGAACATACCATTAAAGACATAATCCATGATTTCTTTCAAAATTCAATCAGTTTAAGTTTGCAAGTAAAACGATGTCTGGGTACTAAAAACAAGTAAACATACAAGTCTTGTGCAAAAAATAATTTACGGAAAACAGTGTAAAAACGGGCTAATTTTCCCGACAAAAATTATAGGCCTACTTATTATAAACCTACATTTTAAGCAAGTTTGAAATAGAAATAAATATTTAAAGCACGTATATTGAAAGTGCATGTAAGTCAGGCTGGCAGTTGTGTCCGTGCGGCCGGTCAGCGTGGTCTGCTTGCCGTTTTCTGACAAATACTCAGCTTATGAATTTTTGGCCACTGGCCAAAAAATATGGAAAATGCATATTCTGAGCTTAATATGCGTCTTAGGAAAAACATTAGAGGTGATTTAGTTCTCATGTGAGTCAAAATGTTGTTCCCCGATGAATAAAAAAAATATTAAAAATATTTGTAATCTTTTTAGATATTATTATATACTGTATATTAACAATCATTACTTCTTAATCACCATGTCCAAAAATACCGAGATTCATGCATTTAATTTTCAAGTTATGGCCTCATTTTTAGAGGGGCTCCCGAAATGCAGCGGTATAAAATATTAGTACAGTAACCATAGAAGATGAGTACATGTTGACAGTGTAATTCACAAACCAGGATCCAGAAAAACGAATAGGCATAAGAAATTTTTTGTTGCATTATTCACCCCAGTGAAGCACAAAATTATTAAAAATTCTAACCAGCAAAATATAATTGCACTTGTTGTAGCATTAATCACAACTTAATAACTGGCCGGTGTTATACTCATTGGGGCATTTATTACCATTTATCCACCTAGAGGTGTAACGCAAACCTAGGATCCCACTTGAAACTTGCGCCTTAAAGTACCCCCCAAAATCAATAGAATTGGTACAAAAGGCAAATCTGAGGCCTTTATTTTAAATGAGTGTGCAGATAATTGATTGCCTGACCAAAAGGAAAAATTCAAAATTCCTGGGAAAGCTATTTAAATGGTACTTTTTGAAGTGCTACTTGCCCACCGTTTGACAAGAAAAAAATCAGGATATTTGGGGAACAATCATTTGGACTCACACTGATTTCATTTTGCAATCCAAAATACAAAAAAAAAACAGGAAATCTGTCTAAATTGAGGGCGTCACTTCTGTGAAATTGTGATTATGCCTAATTAAAACTATTGGGCTGTTT
>JAMKCH010027856.1:0-17577 GCA_023653785.1 Ophioderma brevispina | reverse complement strand
CCTTTGTCACATTTTCACCAACTCGGCAACTGAATAAATCACAGATATACCAAACTTAATATTTTCTGATTCCTTATGATGAGACGAATCTTTTTTTGAGCTACTTTTCAAACTAAATTTGAACCATTATAGACGATCTCTTTGGATCCAAGATGGGCCGCCCCAACCAAACGAACCCCGTGGGACAATATTTGATTTGGTAACATCAAAAATTCTTAAGTTAGACTGTCGTAGAGATTCTAAAATCATGTTAGAATTTAGTTTTAAGGGGGGGGTGCATGGGAACACATGAAATATGCTAGACTATAACGCCATGCGAATCACGAATACGGGATTTAAGAATAAAATTTGAGGGAGAAACGTATAAAAAGGGGAATTTCTGCACTTGTTGTCTTATACGCAATGAGTGCTAATGATAGCCTGAAGACATAGCCTATTTAAGAATTGCCTAAGATAGGATATCGTCTGCTTTTTTTTTTTTGTTTTTTTTGTTAGAGGACATCAAGTATCTTAATGGCTAAAAAAACTTAGCCGGCGGGAACAAGCATTCGTTAGTGCACCGCGGGAAAATAAATCGGGTAGGTGTATCGAAAAGAGGTATCGATAATTAGCTGAGGAATAGAAGCTAAATGTGTGGGTCGGTTGGTGTCAGAACCGGGGTGGTGTCAGATATACGTGTGAATTTTAGGGGGTTTATTTGACGGAACCTACTTAAATCCAACTGTACTAAATAACAATTAGACACGGCGTCCTTAACCAGTCAATAGGATAATCTTCTCAATAGATGGGGCCATTTCTAACTCAGATCAGACTTTCCTCGACGATAAGATTATCTCTAGAAGCCGTAACAACTATTATCGACTAGTCCTTGGTGTTAGACTCCTGCACAAGTGAGCATAACAGCTCAAATGGTGTTTTTAATTAAGAAAAAAAAAGTAACGCTGCTTCAAATATTTAAAAAAAAAGAAATATATTCTACATTTTTACAATCTGAATAATTATAAAAAAATCGCATTTCGTTCTTGTCACGACGTATAAGTAAGATAAAGAATTCAAAAAAAATCGCTAAAGGCTCGCCGCTAGGTCGGGGTCTAACAGGCTCGCCAGGACCTTTATCAACCACCATTATTTTTAATAACGGTTGTGCTTCTAATACTTATTATTACATTAAGGGATTGCCAGGTTCAGGATGTGAGGCGTCGACTTGGCCCTTGTGGAAGGGCAGAGATGAGAGATGACCAAGGATTTAGAGAGCAAGATGTCCGCCTAGGATCTCGAGGTCCATAACACCAAGACAGCACCAGATTGCTTGTATATCAGAGAGAATCCTTCAGGTGGAAAGTTATATCCTTAAAGCAA
The DNA here is from genome assembly GCA_023653785.1 of Ophioderma brevispina. Lineage (NCBI taxonomy): Eukaryota > Metazoa > Echinodermata > Ophiuroidea > Amphilepidida > Ophiodermatidae > Ophioderma > Ophioderma brevispina. The sequence goes on along the minus strand of JAMKCH010027856.1, from coordinate 16,218 downwards.
TATTAGCACATTTTTTGAAGAGCGCCCCCAATTTTCAAAATTTGATATTTTTGCACAGCTATGATGGTAATTGTCTAGAAAACTACACCTGCGAACGAGAATGCTAAAAAATGCGTATTTATCATAAAATGAGCGATTTTTGTAATTAGAATTGGGATCCTAGATTGTACTTAACGGCAGAGCTGGAAATGCTAAGTTTATGTCCGTCCATGATGAAATAGTGCCACCTCAAGAAAATGACTTCTAACTTGACTTGCCTGAACCAATAAAAAGATGAGCGTAGATACGTATATGGCGCTATTTCCCGGCTATTTCATATTGGAAGGCCGTTTCCAGCAGCCATTGAATTATTATTGGAATCCCGATATTAATTATTCTAGTTATAAAATTCCTTCGTTTGCGACACATAGACATTTTCGAGCTTAACCATTCACAGGTATAGTTTACTAGCCAGTTACCAATGCAACCGTGTAAAAATCTCACTTTTTTGAAATATTGGGGGCGCTCTTCAAAAAAATGTGCTAATATTGCTTTAATGGAGAGAGGTATAGAGAATATACATCATCAGAAAGGAGATTTGGGAGACAAAGCTTTCTGCTCACTCCCAGGTGAATTTCCAGTACTCGGGCCATCTTGATGTTACTGGGCTGGGTATTGGGTGCCCGGTGTAAAATGAGATATGGTCCGGCAGGAGTCATAGTCCGGGCATGCTATCTGACTCATCGGGCAGGACTGATCATTGCCTCTTCACTAACTTCATCATACAGAATTTAACCTCTGGTGAGCTGTTAATGAAAGACTTGTAAAAACAACTATTAGCAAAATATCTCCTTTGTCAAATTGTAACGTCTCTTGTGATCATTTCTACGAAATCCAATTCATACTTGAATATTGGCTATCATGTTTTCAGTGCATATTTTAGAGGTACATTTTCGCATTAAGCCAAACATTATGGTAGTGTTTGTCCTACTAACCATGTAATTCATTCCCCCGGGGTCCATCCCTGGGTCTGACAGATGGCAGGGAAACATTGCAACAAAAAAGGTAAACATTTGGCCATATTTTTTTCTAAATGAACTTGAGTAGGTATAATATGTAGGCCAAATGTTGGTATATTGTAGGAGGGAAGCCCCTACTAGCAATGTAAGCAATTCGGTTTATTGCCATTTGGTCTAACTTCAATTCGTCTAAACCCATATTGTCTAATACCAATTTGTCTAATCATTAATTAGGGAACATCCAATTTATCTAACAACCAGAATGTCTAATATCCACTTGGTCTAATAACCACAAACACCATTTGGTCTAATTCCCATTTGGTTTAATATCCATCTCTAATATCCATTTGGTCTAATATCCATTTGGTCTAATATCCACTTGGTCTAATGTCCACCTGGTCTAATATCTTCTAAGTCTAATAATACCCATTTGGTCTAATATCCATTTTGGATGTTAAACCCAAATAATTGATCTTAAACATGCATTGATTTAAATATTAGCCCAAATGGATATTAGACCAGATGGACTCTACCAAATGGATATTAGACCAAATGAGCATTAGACCAAACTGGGCATTAGACCAAATGGGCATTAGACCAAATGGGCATTAGACCAAATGGGCATCAGGTCAAATGAATATTAGACTAGCTGAATATTAGACTAAATGGATATTAGACCAAATGGATGTTAGACCAGATGGATGTTGGACCAAATGGAATATTAGACCAATTGGCATTAGACCAATTCGGTTATAGACTATATGGATATTAGACGATATTAGTTTTAGATCAGATGAATATTATAGACTAAATGGTATATGAGACCAAAATTTTGAGCATCTATAGCATTCTGGGCCAAAATCGCAGAATTTCTTCTGGCCGGGGATACCCGGGTTTAGGTCCCCTATGTGCCTGTGCGCGAGTTCACATTGGTTGGTGTGCAGGCCTATGTCTTGTAGTTCATAGAAGCCAAACCAATCATCAAACCTTACTCGCCAGAGAAGGGTCACGGAATTGAGGTTTTGGACCTATTAGCATTACCGTATAAACTTTATTTATAAATCTCAAAGCCAGAATTTCCTGAAGATAATTTCCACCGTTACGTAACAGTTTTCGCATCGAAATTTTAAAATTCGTTATGAAGGTATTCCCTCCTTTGAATTTTCAATCTATTCTGATTTTTGTTTCCCGCAGTAAACTGGCAGTTATTCTCTCGATTGAAACAAGCAAATGATTCTTATGAATATCATAATATCACTAATATATATAGTGTTGATTTTTCATTAAGTGGCCCATTCTGCGGCCTGGTGACCACCACCACCTTTTACTCTGTATTATACGTACTTTGTAAATGAGTCTTTGGCTGGGGGGGGTGGTAGTCATGGCCAACCTAACAACAACAGCAATTTCAAAACGGCGTCAACTTTCCCGGTGCTAGTCTGTTTCAAAGCCTTAACGGTGGAGGGCGCATCTTACGCATATCAAACGGTTACACACAGACTTGACTAAAGACAGGCCTGGTCACGAATATTTAAATCTAAATGACGTTTATTGCGAATCTACACTATTTTGCCGCGGGGTTAATCCACTAAACCCCTGACGGATTTTGAAGTCAATATTTGTTATTAATTATCATGAATTACAAGATCTTTTGAACTAAGATTTAAGAGATGATTTTTTTTAATATCACTGGGACCGAGACTGCATAAGCTAAATGCCCGTAGCAGTTCCCAAATTACCGTTTGGAAATCCCCAATCCCAAACTGCAGCAGATCGTGTCCTACCCCCCCCCCCCCCCCCGGTCTTTGGCATTTATTTGCTTACTTTAATAGGTTTGTAATTAAGCTTTTAATTATTTAGTGTAGGCCTATGTTTCCTGATTCTTGTGTTTTTGTGGGACTATACAGGGTGGGGTCCAGGGGCAAAGCCCAGGCGGGGGTCAACGCACTTAAAAAAATAGGTGACCGATGACGGTCAACTATTATACAACCACCTTAATTAGTCAACTTTGACTACTTTGAAGTCATCGTGTACTAATTTAGACTTAAGGACTATCAGTGATTGTAAATGAGCAAATCGAAAAAATCATCAAAAAATAAGAATTGAGCAGGGTCACGTAAAAGTACAGGTAGCCTAACAACCCTGCAATGATAAGACCAGAAGAACCTCATAAGGACAGAATCGGAGATGTTAGTCATTACTGTCCGACCGGACACTTACTACAACCGTAATTGAAGGAGAAATCGTATCTTGGAACACATGCCGTTTTATTCCTTTTCTTCAATTCTAAAGCTGGAAAAGGTAACTATGAGAATTCTCAGACTTATCTTAACTTTTGAGCTATCTGCAAATTCAAATATTTTTCAAATCCTGATAGTGTCGTAATTGTAGTCATATATTAAAAGAATATAGCTGTGGGCGCCAGACTATCTGAAAACTTGACCTCGCGTGAATTTTTACCTTGGCACACGACCTTGACATCATCAACAAATGAGGGATCCCATATTGAAGCGATGACTCAAGTTTGAACTTAACTTTTCATGTAGGTCAATTTTAGATTATGGGCCTATTTTTCAACTTGCCTCATATGACCTTGGCACCAAGACATTGACAAACAAGTTTGGTTCAATTGAACTTCAAATGTGCAATTGAGGTCAATTTAAAAAAAAAAAAAATTAAAAATTAGTTGACACACACACACACACACAAACATGACATCCGCCATAAATACATACATACATACGCACACACGGATGCTAAGTGCTCATGCCAGCTAGAAGCTGGCGGCCCACAAAAATGTAATTATAATTTGAGCAGTGGTGTAGCCAGGTGGGGGCAGGTGCCCCCTCCTGAAAATTTTGAGGGAAAATCGGGAAGTAAAATGACGGATATTTGTGTTAAATCAGCCCTTTTTGACTCTTTTGCCTGCGACAGGGTTTTTTTGCCTATGATTGGGATTATTTGCAACCACCGGAAATTGCCCCCCTCGGAACATACGGGGCTGGCTACACACCGAATTGAAGATGGTCTTTGACAATTGAAAAAGTCCAATCGATAATTATTGCTTCGTAGCATGCTCCGATTCAATATGGGGATCATATTGCCATGTCAAGACCGCAAGGCTGACCTGCCAGGAATACACAAAGAGAGGATTCGGACAAGTTGATGGCAATGGCCAGAATTACCCTTGTAAGAATCATAATCTTGAAAAAATGCGCTCACAGGCAGTGGCGTAACCGAGGCATCGATCAGAGGGGCAAATTTCCACTCTGTCCCGCCAGAGGGGGAAAAATTCGTAAATCGTCCCGGTGAATTGCTCAAATTAAGTCTGAATTGGACAAAATGCGAGCGTAGTGCGCGCGTGATGTTGAAATGAAAAATGCGAAATTTATTTAATTTGCCCAAATTTGCGACCGAAAATTGGTTGAAAAGTCCCGAAAAAGAGGATAAAAACTGCACATTTTGGACCATATCGTCCCGCTTTTTCGAGCCAGAGGGCACTTTTCCCCCTGCCCCCCGGTCGGTACGCCACTGCTCACAGGAGTTCTTGAGGAGTGGAGTAGTTGGAGTCCTTCTGTCGTCTTGTTAGAGTATGGGATTGGCCTCTATAGACCAGTAACAGCAATGTGTGGAAAAACATGTAGGGCCTGGTATCTTGAAATAGGTCGGCCTTTCTGTTACACACTGGGCAAGTGTATTTGTTAGAGTTTTATACTATGGGCTATAACGATTCGCAGGCAGAGATTCGAGGACAAAAAAGAAGCGACGTAGGATGTTAACTGGGGTATATGACCATTACAATCCATGGTGTTTTGTTTTATTAACATGCTCCAATCAAGGTGGTAACCCCCTTCTGAGACCTGTAAAAATAGAAATGTCATATAACTGCAATAAATAAATATTAATATATATATAGTTGGCTTATAAGGCATCCAAAAACCATTAAAGAAAAATGCATATGGAGATAATATGGCATTTGTACTAGAAAAGACCACATAGTGCTTTGTTTTCCTAAATACAATTCATGATAAGCCCGCCAAATACCCCTTCAACAAATTAAACAACTTATGAATTGTCGGTTACATATTTGTTTGTCTCATAAAGTTACAGCAAAAGTGTAAAACTAAAGTACAAAAATATGTCTTTCCCCTTAATAGAAAATCATATCGGACATTTTTGTTCAACATGTCACATTCAACACTGGTCACTTCCCAAACCTTTAAAGCCTATGGAAAATGGCCATATACCTATCAATCCAAGAACAATCTAAACCTGGTGGCCTTGGCATGCAGAAACAATCTTTTTTATTTAGTGAAATATGAACAAACCACGATGGCAGGCCCAAAAAAAAAAAAAATGGCCACCTTGCAAGATCTTTGAAATTATAAGTTGCATAAATAGGATTTGTACAAAATTATTAGAAAAAATGTTTACTAAAAGTATGAGAATAAATTTCTTTGAACATTAATACTTATTTATGACATTTTGATTTTCTTAAAAAAAAAAAAAAAACATTGTTTAAAATTCAAAATAAAGGTCAATATGGTCACCTCAAGATATTTGAAATTTATCAATTGCTATATCTAATAATAAGATATATTTTTAAAAAATCTAAACATTATGATGAAATTTAAATACAAATGAATGATATACGATATTTGTTTTCACTTCTCGATTATAAGACACTGTAGAAAGTAGATATGATTTTCTTTTTGTTAAACTGAGCCCCAATAGAATCCATAATGGTGGAAGTGGGCCATCTTTCAGGATCTTAAAACTTATATAGACTGCCATATGTAATGGCCACTATATTTAAAAAACTTATGGATATTTAACCAAATAAAAATGGCAACTCTGACTTTGTTTAGAGAGTATCTCTATACTTTTTAGCTTTTTTACACTTTATTCGTAAATTTCGGGGAATGCTAATACTATTAGGACTACATATGTTTTGTGATTTTAGAAGGTATTCATTGTGGCGCCAGTCTTGAATTTAAGCAGGTTTCAATAAGCCAAAAAACATCAGATATGGACTTATGACAACTTGAAGTGCCATAAAATCAAATACTTTAATTTACCTTTTTATCAAAATCTCTGTTTAACTAGATATAGAGAGATTTGTGGTATTCTAGCTTTTAAGAGATTTGAATGCAGGCACCGGTCGTCATCTTGAATTACGCAGCCTGTTAGCAAAGGTTCCAGTGTCAGAAATTGTCAGATACAAGGCTTAACGCATGGCTGAAGACATAAATTTCACACTAAAACTTGAAAAAACTTATTTTTGACAGGGGATACTTTGTAATTGTATGCACTAATAGTGTGTTTCACATACCTTTTGTAGGCGTAGGCAAAATATTACCATGGCAGCCATTTTGAAATTCAAGATGCTGCCACGTCAAATGATCCGTTGTTACAATGTTAATGTGTATTCCTGGACCAGAAACATAGGTATAGCTTATTTTGGCTATACACACTAAAATAATGAATTTACTGGTCATTAGAGACGGAATGTGGGCAAAAAACGTATTCCCCCCTTTTGGAGGCCATTTTGAAATTCAAGATGGCTAACAAACACTGGTCCCATGTTGTTATTAATGGTTCTTATTGTTTCTGGACCCTGAAAAAATGGGTATAGAAGCCATAATCATGCCTCTAATAGTTTAGAGGACAGGTATGGCAAAAAATTCCTTTGGCGGCCATTTTGAATTTCAAGATGGCCGCCACAGCTACATGATCTAATTGTTGTTTACATTGGAATTGGCACCCCAAACAATAGGTTTAGATGGTGAATTACATTCTAGGTGCTTAAAAGCAAGATATGCATATTATAGATTCAAAATGGCGGCCATTTAGAAATCCAAGATGGCCGCTTATATGCGATTTAAAAAAATGCAAACATTGTTAATTTTCTGTTTCTGTGACAGCTGAACTTCAGAAAACATGCAAACACATGAGCAAATCTCCATAAAGCCAACAAATAGGAATAATGCTTGACATAGTGAACTGACTATAATAGGACAAATCCCAACACAAATTGTGTGGGATTTGTCCTATTATGCAAACGTTGCAAGCAAGAAAAAGAAAGATCGTCCCATTGTTATAGGATATGCTAGAGTTTAGTCCCATTATTGGCTAGGTTATATCATCATTAGTAGTGATTGTAAACTATTATTTCATTACGCGTTGGGTGAGATATGTTTCAACATTAAATTCCTTTTGAGGATTAATCAAGGATATTATGGCTATTCCATTAGATCAATTAAACCACGATAGCAAGGGTCCATTATATAGCGAGCGCAAAAGCCGAGAACTGCCCGAAATGCATTATATAGGGCTACTTTCTGGATATGTAACGAAAAGTTTAAGATTTGTAAAGGGTACATATTGGCCACCATCTTAAATTCTGGCATGTTGGAAAAAACGAAATTACCAGATAAATAGTCCTACAGAATAACAGGAAACAGAATATATGGAGACATCAGATTTGAAATTTATAATTTTGGCAGGCAAACTGTCTGCTAAATATTAAACTGCGATAGCGGCCTTTTGAAATTTAAGATGGCTGCCATAACCAAGTGATCCAATGTTTGCTATTGAACTTCCTTATTGAATTCCTAGCCCATGGAAAATGGATATAACACTGGAATAATGCCTCTAACAGTCTCAGCACCCGAGATTATGGGCAAAAAGCAAATTTAATTGGGCGGCCATTGGAAAATTAATATGGCCGCCAAAAATAAATGATCTGAATGTAGTTATCAATGATCTGCTTTGGATTCCGTGACACTTAAAAATGGTATAGACACCAGATCATGCCTCTACTAGGCTCAGAGAACGAGATATGAGCAAAAAATTGCCGGCCATTTTGAATTCAAAAGGGCCGCCATAGGGGAATTTAAACAAAATTGCAATATTGATGTTCTTATTTGGTGAAGCCATAAGCTTTTAGAAAATGTAAGTTTCCTAATCTCCATAAAAAGCCAACAACATTACATAAGAAACTGACTATAGTTGGCACATTGGTATAAATAAATAAAAATAGCTCATTGATTATATGTATTGAAATATCAAGAAAGTAACATTTATTAAGTGACAAAGGATAGTGATATTGTACATTCTCACAAACACAAGTGTGTAAATCCCATAGGTGCTAGGAATGGAGAAAACAGGGGGTGTGCTTACCCTAAAACCTACCAATCTAGCGTATTTGCAGACGTTTCTTTCATTTTTAAACACAGGAAGTATAGCCTATATTAGATGTGTTTTATAAAAACCAACAATATATAGTGATTGCATTAAGGTCAAGATCATCTTTAATCCTTGCGCATTTTTTTTTTTGATTCACGTATCGTATAAACGGACATTCATAACCTTACTACATCAAATTAGTACAAATGACTTATAGTCAAAAATTGACTACAAAGTGTTGGGGTATATTAGGCCTATATAACTTGACCATTATCAAGTGTCAAATTTGACTACCTATTTTTAAGTGTGAAGAGAGTCAGTGGGGGCAGAGACATTGGAGGTTTTGCCTAGAAGGTAAAAAAAAAGTAGCGTTCAGAGCACAAAATACAGCACAAATTGCACAATAAATTCCTTTGAAGCACAATCCATCTTCCTTTCCTGTTCTCCCTTCTCTTTATCTTCCCTTTTCTCTTCTCCTTCCCTTTCTCCTCTTTCCCTCTCTTCTGAGTTTCCCAATTTCTTCTCTCTTTCCCTCTTCCTTTTTTCCCATTCAATGCATTTTGCTTCCGTCCCAATTGTTTGTGTCCAAGCTCCATCCCCATAGGTCGATTGATTAACATAAGTATATGCAAGTGAGTACGTATATATAATTACTTATTTGGACTTGTGTTATATACATAACTAATATTTTTTATGTTCTCTGATGCAAACTTATCAGTATGTTCCAATATTCAATTTTTTGCATGTATGTATAATATAATACATAGGTCTTGTATATCACTATGCTTGTTACACTAGTTCATTATTATGGTATAATATATTTTCACGCAATGTTACTGTATTTATATCGATTCGTGAGTAGTGTGGGTGTTTTGTGGTTTTTTGTACCTATCTGAGCCTGAGTACGTGTGAGCTTTACTGTTGTTTTTAAAACCATATACCAGATTTTGGCCTAGTCCGGCCTTGCTCATCCCACCTCACAACTAGAAATTCTCATGTTTGTAATAGTTATTTCCATTTCTGTACTCCTGAGGGTTTTTCAATTTTTCTTAGGTCGTTGAACAAAAGGATGTATTGAGTTATGAGGCTTATCACCTTTTTCTGCATAGAAGCATACATACATCCAACCTTATATATTTTTTTTGTTGTCTTATATTTATATACTGCGTTTTTTTTTCTCAAAACAAATTTGGTGACATTGGTATACAAATTCAATTACTTTGCCATGTAAACTTTGTTCCTCTATAGGGGGGGGGGTCCCATCGCATGCACTCTAAACTACAGGGATTTATAGTGGATTCCGGAGGATTGTGATCGGGACCGATCCGTTTGTTTTGGATTGTGTTGAATCTTGGAGATTTCATATTTTAATCTTTAGGCATTGATTTTGAGGTCTGGAAATGGGTTGGTCCCTGGTCGCAGTCTTCTGGGATTGTTTGTATCCTTGTGATTTGGAGGAGATGTAGGACTTGTGTTGGCTTACATACGTCCCTACTCTTGCTAATTGGTTTTGTGATTATATTTTATTACATTAATACTGTAATTATTATACCCATCGCTCTTTCATATTGGATTCCCTATACTCGCCTGAAATCATAAAGTAGTCATGGGAATATAATATACATGTATTTTCACCGTCGGATTTCCGACATATTTACCCTATTTAAAACCATCCTGAGTTATTAGACGTCATGTTCCCCCATATTGTTCGTTCACTTCTTGATGATTGTGACATGTAGACGATGCGATTATTTGTTCTTTTATTGATAGTATTATTTATATCAAAATATTATTATTACTCTCAACCCTTTCCTAGATTACTGATATTTTTATGTTATGGACGGTATCGTAACAAATCCGGTTGCTGTGCATATAGCAAGTTTAATTTTATTATTTTGTTTATTTGGTACTGTTGTAAAATTACCTTACAATACTTACTGTTTTTTTTGCTTTGTAATATTATATTTGTGTGTTGTGTTTCGCTATGTCCGACTCAAAATCTTTTACTCCTACTTTCCAAAACCATTTGCTTTCGACAGTTCGTTACATCCTTTTGACGACTCTTACCCGATGCTAATATATATCTAAAACAAATGACATCAATTGCCGTTACTATACCGCTTGAAAACATTAAACACACACAAAACATCTTAACTTACATCTAAATATCCTTATTTTTAACATGCCAAGCACGCGTCTCTAACAAATTCCAAAAATCGTTAAGCTGTAGCTGTCTTGTTTACAGCACCATTTCTATTTATGGATTCTCCGAAACATTGTTTACAACTGAGGACGGATGCTCCCTGATCGACATTGAGAATTACTCATCTGAACATTGTATTCGACATGATCGGCGGGGGGGTGGCGTCTCTCTTTTCATCAATTCTGACTAAATTATCGCATTAGGATCAGATCCTTAACCTTGATTGTAACCGATTGTGTTCGATATTCGTTGAATTTCCATACATTCCATTAAAAACTCCTTATTGGCATTATCTACAAGCCTGATTACGTGATTTATTCTGACTCATAGACCAAATGGAAAACTTGTTTTAAAAACCTTTATTCTAGGGAAAAGGAAAAGAGACCGTGCTATATAAGGGGGATTTAACATGATCGTCTTTCTCATGACAAAGACTCAGAGGTAACGAATTTAGTAAATTATTTTATTCTTATGGACTTTATTCCCAGTCTCGATCGAGCAATCGCGTCCCAACATTACATTACTGCCATCATACCAGTGTGTCTCTGATAGATAATATTTTTACAAATGATTTCATACCTATTAATTCTGGTGTTATGGTAACTGATTTCAGATCATTTTCCCGTCTCCTTATCAAACATTAACTCTATAGGCCTACTCAACTAAACCACATATATAAATCCCGTAGTTCAATTCCAATAACATAAACGCCCTGAAAAATGCATTGTCCCTTGTTGACTGGACACAGGTTATTAGTACGAGGACCCAGATCAGCCTCCACCAAATTCATCTCAAAATTCTCATCACTCCTTAACATCTACTGTCCAATTACAAAATAAACCATTTCAAAACGTAATTCACCAAAAAACCGTGGTCACTAAAGGTTTTAAAAATCAATACAAATCAAGGAAATTATAACAGATACATATTTCTAAACCAAGTGATGATAATAAACTCAAAATATACCAAATTCGTAACCACTTTAAATTCCCTTTAGTGCGAATTAGGTAAAAAATCTTACATAACCAATAAAATTGAAAATAAACAATAAATCTAATACTAAGGAAATGTGGAAAACGTAAACAATTTATTGGGCCGTAACAAGAAAGCAAAGCTTTCCTGATTTTTTAACAATAGCGAAGGTGAAAGGACACTGACAATGGATCCATAGCTGACAACTTTAAACCACTTTTTTGGCAAATAGAGGTGTATTACTCTTTCCCAACGAAAATCCCGACAACCATCAATGGATTTTTAAAAACTCTCCTTTCAGCATACACTAACACCAACACCCTGTTCCTATATCCAACTTCTCCTGATTAACTTATAAAATTACAGGCGAAATTTAAAAATATATAGCAAGCATCTGATGACATTAGCATAACCTCCTTAAACTCATATTCCATCCTTAGTAGTTTTTATCACACATTATATTAAATATTTTTCCTCTACTTCTGGAATTGGTTCCCAACCAATTAAAACAGTCAAATGTTATACCAATATTTCAAAGCAGGCGACAAACACGATTTTTTTTCTAAACTATAGACCCATTTCCAATCTTCCATCCATTTCGAACTTCTTGAAAAGGTCGTCTATATTCGTATATATAACTGTATAACAAATAAGTATTCTCACCCCTCATCAAATGTGGCTTTAGGCCTAAACGATCTACGCATATGGCCATAAATGAACTCTATTGCACAATAGCTGAGAATCTGGATAATAAACTTCATACCGTTGGTTATATTTTTAGATCTTAGCAAGGCTTTCGATACCATAAATCCATGACATCCTTCTTTACAGTTTAAATACGTATGTATCCGGGGTCTTGATCATGAAGGGATAAGGAACTAACTATCTAAAAGAAAACAACGGGTGTTGTTTACTAACACCTTCTCGGAAACCACAATCCATTACTTGTGGAGTTCATCAAGGCTTATACTGGGGCCCCTTTTGGTCCTCATATACATTAATGACTCCCTTTTTATATTTGCAGACGGCACAAAAATATACTTTTTTAACATCCCAAATTCATAATTACACTTGAACAAATAGTAAATAAAAGAAAAAAACTAAAAAATCAATAAAATATTTAAATTAACAAAAATTATCGCTGAATGCTAAAAAGAACAAATATATGATTTAAAAAATATATAATAATAAGCCAGACATTAAACTAGAGTTAAAATTAGCAATACTTCAGTCAGCGTACTAACTACCAAATTCCTTGGTATCCTTATTGACCACAATATATCCTGGAAGTCCCATACCCAGCACATTTCAAAAATATTGCTAGTACAACTGGGTTATCCGCCAAAAGTTAGACAATTTCTTCCCTAAAAGCTCACTTCTCAAAATTATATAATTTCACTTAATTTACCTTATATATAGGGAGCCATAGTTGGGGCTGATGCTAATGTAATGCTGGTCTGGACTCTTTTTATTTCCAGAAAGAGTTATTAGGACATTACTAGCTTCCCTGTGGCTGGCCCACACAGCCCTTTATTTTCTCTGCTCAAAACGTTGAGGTAATGATATTTATAAAACTTCCGCTTGCCAGTGATGTCTCAATACAAACTATAACCTTATACCGGACGGACCTTATTGATCAGGATTTTTTTAACTTTTCTACTCAATTACTCACCATTATGAGGACCAGGCAAACCCAAATACCCCGTGTAAAAACATTTAATACGTATTGCTACATTAATACTGAGTTCCAAGGCATTCATCTGGGCTAATCTGCCTTCTTATATTAAAAAAAACTCCCCAACTTTACTCCTTCAAAATTAATATGAAAAAGAGTCTCATCAATTCGTATAGTGCTGTATCACTTCTAATTTTCGGTCTTTTACTCGGTTGTACGTCTGATCTTGGATTGGACCGTCGGCTGTCTTGTCTTTGTCCATGTAATTGGTATGCGTATGTCTGTCGTCTTTTTTGTCTTGATTTGTAATCTCTTTTTTTTGTCTGTCTTTGTCGTAGTAACACGTAAGTTAGCTGAGGTTACTGCATTTTCAAGCTTAGCGTTTAGCAGTGACCTCGTCAATCATATTGTCTAATTAATTATATCCGTTAAATGATTATCTGATTTCTATTGTGAAATCCATTTTATTTGTACTGAATTTCATATCTGGTATTTCATTGTTGAGTTGATGATGATGAACAAATTAAATTTGATTGATTGATTGATTACCCCATTCCAAGGTTGCCTTAGATCGTTGAAACAGGTTCACCTTGAAAGTGGAAAATAAATGTCTTAACTACAAAAATTCCTGGTACTAATCCGGTTATTAAAAAAATAAATTACTAAAATATCTCGTCATGTTTTATTATATCCACGGTCTTTTATGGTCTGTAAGATCTTGCTCTACTAGATTTCGCCTAGGCAACTTATCGACTTGGCCAAATTTTATCTCCAGAGGGTCTGACAAATCCGCGCGAATATTACAAATTGCAGCGGAGGGATTACAAGCACAAATGAATGTAAAAGTTGAGGGCTATAATTTCAAATTATTTAATACTAAAAATATTTGTACTTATTGTTTTATCCACGGTCTTTATCGTCTGTACAATATTTACTTACTCATATTGAGACATAGTAACTTAACTGGCCAAACTTAAATGTTTAATCTTCGGTGTGTCTGACAAATCCACGTGAATATTGCAAATGGACAGCGGCGGGATTAACATACCAACTAAATGGAAATGGTATGTATGAATGATGTGAAGACCATTTGATATAATATGTTATAATATGGATCATTTGATAGGACACAAAAACAACACAAATAAAACCATGAAAACCCAAAAAACCTTGCGTACATCAAACACAAGGTCAGAACTTGTCATTTGTGAACAAAGACCAATTTCCCTTATTTGTCAAAGACATGTTGTTTTAAATGTTTTAATATTATAATATTATTTAGTTTACAAGGTTCACTGGGTTAATTGACCAAACTTAAGTAGTAAGGATAAAGATGACAGGAGAGAAAAAAAAACAGGCACTGCATACTTAGCATGCCTTGATGGTGATTCATAAGTCAAACTGGAATGCTTAAATTGTGGCCTACTTGCGTAATCGCTGGTTCTAACAAAACAGTGAAGCAAATCCGATGAAATTTGAACATTATGTTGAGAAAAGGATGACCTTACACGATAAGCACCATTTCAAAAAAGACAGGATTTAGTACAGGATATTTTTTTATATTAAAAGACATTCACTTTTCAGTGAACCTGCTTCACCGATAAACTAACGACAAACTTGGAATGGGGGTATTTGACTGCGGGTTACATAATAGCCTTTGTTTTCAAAACTAGTGACCGTATCAGATAAAAATTGGAATAGAATAAGTTCGTCATTCAGAATATGTTTTTGAAATTTGTGATTATGTCTGATTTTTTTATTCCGTAGTAAAAACGCATATGTCCCGATGGGTAAGAAGTCATTTGGAGGGGATTTGTTGATATTAAACTAAAAAGCCGTAAATGCTCAACCTTGCTTTACTGAATTTATGCTGTAACCCATTTTACATGAACATTTTTGAATCAAATTTTGTAAAGGCTTCATACCACAGAAATCAATTGTAATAGATGTCGTCCAATCTGAGACCCTCTATCGCTTCCTTTGTTTGGGGCAACAAAGGAACGGATAAGTGTCATGAAAATCTAGGCCGGTATTAGGCCACGTAAATATGTAGTTTCGTTTGAGGGGCCAAAACTCTTAGTATTATACAAGTTATTGACCGAGATGTCGAATAAGGCTAATAACTTGAAACGTTTCAGATTTTAATAATATTCCTTTAGTGACGTAAAGAACTTTGGCGGTAATAAGTAATTCCTATCAGTTTCTTTTCTTTATGTTTAAGGCTTTCAGAGTTTGTTCAAGTTTGGTGTTTGAATTTTTCAGTTCATTTGCCTTGCATTTTTGTTCGTGAGAAAAGGTGCATTTTTTTTATTTTTTTTATTTTTTTTATTTTTTTTATTTTTTTTATTTTTCTATTGTACTTGATTGGTTGCAGTAGGCAACCTCTCAAACGAATGGAATCGTCGACACGCCCCAAAAACTTTTAATGAACTGACAGGAATAAAAATCCGACTATAATTCCTCAGTTATTTTGAAAATTTTTTAGCACCAGCTGCGAGGATTGCATTATTTTTTGGACCCTAGTATTTATGGAAATCCTGTGTTCTATGGTGTTTTTTTGCAAAATACACCCTTTTCCCCTTGACAATTAACGGTATGTGCAAAATCATCGACAAATCAACCGTGATTTCAATTTTGAATAAAAATAAGGATGGTAAAAAACTAAACAAAATGTTAAAAATGGTCCGCACCCTTTACTTAACGTATCATGGATGCCAACGATGTTTTTTAAAAAAAAATCAGGATAATCACCATAATGTTTATATAACTAATTAACCGGTGCCGTAGATAGTCCCTTTAATGTAGACCGTTGACCCCTCTACTGTACAAGTTTTATTCTGTGCCATAATTCGGTTTATAATCTGGTCTACAGGTCATTTTGACAATGATTTTTCAGCTATATGTAAACTTTCCATTTTTTTTAAATTTTGTTTTAAAATTTCTTTCAAACCAAATAAAAAAACGCTTGTCTGGGCTGAAAAAAATATAAAATATGAACTTATCTGTTATAGAAGCCAATATTCATTGCTTTTTATTCATCTTTGCCAAGATACTCTACAGCCTGAGAATCCTTATAATGAAGCCCCCAGTAATTGTTAAAGATGGATACAGAAACAAGCACTATTCAAGTTCTTATTGCTGGAACAACTGGTATACTATTAACGTAGAAGCTTCAGGCCAAG
>JAMKCH010027855.1:0-25959 GCA_023653785.1 Ophioderma brevispina | reverse complement strand
AGTAGGCCTGACAACATCTCTGTGAGCCGCTGCAAAACTTCGGCCAGGTATGGTACCAAGGCGCGGAATTACTTGAGATCTACAATTGTGCCTTATTTCCCACAGGTTCCCAAATATTTGAGGAAGGGCACAAGCATGTACGGCCACCCTAAAGCTGGGAAAAAGACCCCATCTACTCCCAAGAACTATAAACCAATACCATCCTCAGCACTACTACAAGCTCTTGAACGTCTCCTGCTCAACAGCATTCGCCCCTGTGATAGGCGAACACCACATATCGATCAATAAGTAGGTTTCCGACCATGACATATCAACAACAAGCAAAGTACGCAAAACTCACCTCAAAACATCGAGGATCGTTTTGAGAAGGTTTTTTGTTATCGGAGTCGTTGTCCTGATTCTATCAGGCTTATGACGTTATAACAGATTGTTTACTCCATAAGATTTGGAACTACCAAGACATCCGCTTGGTTGAGCTCATCAAAGGATTAGATGCTTGCAAAAGGGTGGTTCTTGTTCAGCTAGGAGCGAAAGAGGCCGATGGGTAGGCTCTCAAGAATGATCTAACACAAGGGAGTGTGCTCGCACTCTCCTGTTCAACATACAACCGACCAACAACCTAGGAGGCCAGGAACCTGTTCGTTTTATCTATGCAGACGATTTAGAATTAGTGACACCAGGATGCAGGGACTTAGCAGTGTCGAAGAGAGACTTACAAAGCTTTGGATGAACTCCCTCCTTACATTCCAAGACACCAAGGTGGCTTTCATCTATGAAACCGTAAAGCCCAAAACGCAAGCTTAAAGTACCCAGGGGTACGTTCTCGAAAACTCTACGGCATACTTTTGTTTTAGCGGAGCTATGACCCATTTGTCCAAAGCACAACTGGTATGACAATGTATGTAGTAGGACATACGCATGAGTTAGTATACACGCAGGGTTTACGCACGAGTTTGGGGACACCCATGGAATACCATGGAGCACCGGCTGTCTGTCTGTCTCTTCTCTCTCTCTGTAGTTGTCTATCTCTCTCTCTGTCTGTCGCTCTCTCTCTACTCTTTCTCCTATAAGACCCACATCAAGAATACGAAGAGTGTAAAGTAGGTGCACGCACGCACTAACATCTTGAACAACTCACTGACACAAGATCGGGTGCTCGCCAACATACCACTAGGATCGACGGCACTTGCCCTTGTGCTACTCATGGGTCAGAGGTATACCTTGCCCTGTATGGATAGATGAATCATGCCACGAAGACGGGGTTCCAGTGTTTTAAATATATGCAGACTATCACCGGTATCTTCGCCCAACTCCAACGGAGAACTTATCATCCTAGCAGATGATGGAAGGGACATCCGCGATATCCGTAGAGTGTACGAGATTGAAGGCATAGACCAAGTATCGCATATGAAACACCCTCCTATGTCGGACAGAGACCAGCTGCTAACAGCTTATATCCAGAGAGAGATCTTAAGCAAAGTCCAACCCTTGAAACAGTCTCTAGAGATTTTAAGAGAGTGCCTGGGACAACCTTGTGGAAGATAAGACTTGCATCACCCAAGTAACACCTATTCGTATTGAAACTGGTGAGCCTCCACCTGGCGCTAACTCCTCATGGGCTGGAATGGCATGTCTCAAAAGATGTGAGAACCGAATCGGCCGATCACGGTTTCCTTGTAGAAGTGGGGCTACCTGGAAGCAGATCAGGACACTACCTATGGTTGTGGAAACCGCACCATAGACAATGGAACATATCTTGGTCGGTCACTGTTGAGCAACAACTGAACAGACACGGACCTGCCAGAATTCAGCTGAAGCAGTGACGTTGTACACGTCTCTGGCTAGAGCATATTTGGGGACTACTGTGTTTGGATAATAAGAAGAAGCTAGTAGATTTTGACAAATTGTAGAAATTGAGCATTGATGATGATAAATCTCTGAAATTCGGTACAGAGTTAGGGCCTGTCCAAAGAAAAAGATTTTTACAACAAAAGGCAGATTTCTCATTGTTTCTGGTGAGGGCAATGGAAGTTAAATTTTGGCCATGTGCGGCCTATGCGGTTGGAGAGTACCGGAGTGAAAATGCTGCCATATGAATCTTCTGACCACAAGTGGGAGCAACTTTTAGTTTTTTTACCACCCGCACAACGAGAACTTGTTGCTTTGTGGAAAAAGTGCTTTAAAAATATCGGAAAATGCAACTAATTTTAAGTGATGGAATCCTATGATGGTAGACTGTATGTTTCTCAACTAAGTAGCATTGGACAGTGAATTGAGGCAATTTACTGCACGCTCATCATTCACATCGATTTGCAAATTACTAACTTAAAATGGCGGACTATAGAGAATCTTGTGTTTGGAGGGCGGACGGCGGCGAGGTTTTTGTCATTCGTAACTAAAAAAAAAATTCTGGTATCATATGTTCAAATTTGTTATTTTGGTGATTTTAGCTTGTACTTGGTTGTGATGTTGTTGTATTCCTCTGCGAGAGTTTCAAATGTGAAAGAAAATGCTCAAAGTGCCATTTTTTCCAAAGACTTGTTTTTTTTGTTTTTTTGTGGTTTTTTTTTTTTTACTGGGTATAAGTACGTTAGTGGGGTTTGTAACCTAATAACCAGACGAAGCAGTGATATCCTTTGCCACAAGAGTAGAGTAAAATTAAGCTCCCCCCCCGTAGTAAAACGTTTACATGTCCCCCGCACTTAGGACACGTGAGAAATCTGGGATGCCTCATAGCTAAAATTTCAAAGATTTATCAACCAAACGCACAAAATAATGATGTTTGCACAAATCGCTGTGCTATAAGGATTCATTTGTGCATAAATTAAACTTTAACGTGCGAACCACTGCATGTCACATTTAATACCTTCAACTGCTGGAGGGTAGTGCCTGTTGCAAATAAGTGAAATAACAACTACCAATACTAAATGTGCAACATGTGTGCCAAGCTGTCATTAATGGCCATTTTCATTCACCCTTGTCATAATTGATTTAAACGTCCGTGACTGATAGCCGCCCGCCCCAATTAATAAACCAGCAGCTCGTGAAACACAGATTACCATCAACGCAAAACATCTTGGAAGTTGGAAGAGTTGTTCTAGATTGGAGTTGCATAATAGCCTATCCATTCAGTATGGTAAGTTATATTCCTATAGTGCTGCAGCACCAACCAGGTTAGGAGAGTGGTACCGCGGGACCGGAATAATACCATTTTAATTCATAGCTACAAAATGACCGTGGGATGTAGTGTAGTGTTCATGAAAACACGGGTGCTGGACAAAAATTAAAAGTGGTGCAATTTGCATCCGATGCCATTTCCAATAACGGGAAGAAGGCCATCGTAAAGCCAAAAACACCTATGAAGACAATTTTGGTGAAAAAATGTTTTTTCTGGGTCAAGGAGTTCAATAAACCTATTCCCAAAAAATATACAATGTTGCATTGTGCCGATATTTTCCAAGATGGCTGACATTTATGACAAAACATTACATTTCTTATTATATAGCTTGAAGATGATTGTTGGTGTCCTTAAAGAATTCAGGGTCAAGGGAGGTTCAATAATAAAACTATTAACAAAACTGTCAAGATGAATATAAAAGTAATGGAAGTTTCCATACGTCACTATTTTACAAGATGGTCAACATATAAAAGGCACAATCCTTTATTACCTCATGCTACAGCACCTATAAATGACGATTTTGGTGACAAAGTGGATGTTTTAGGTCAAGGATTTCAACAGCAATATTCTCCAAACTCTCAGATGAGTCGGTGAGTCATGTTATTCATGGACTTTAACAATGGACCCCAAAATGTGACACCTTGACTACTCTATATGGTAATTCACCCAAAACCATAATTTTTTTTTCTTTTGGAATACATGGGAATTTTGATATTTAGGCCGCGGTATTACTTTAACAGAAAACTATTATTTGTTTTGGTACAGATATGGCAAGAGTAAATGGCCCCGAATTCGAACAATTAAATGGTCCTGGTCACGTGCACCACCTATTGGTAGTCATGTTTTGGGTTTTTCGTTCATCGGGGTCTAAAGCGCAGTTAGGACAGTTTATAAAGGAGGAGTGTATTGAGAATTCTGTGTTGATATTAATATCAAGGCTCTGGATTTATTAGATTTATCAGTTTGCAATTAAACCTGGACAAGGGCGAGTAAGTTAAAACTCTTTGGACTTGTCATTTTTTTAAAATCTTGGGTTATCTTGGAAAAAAAAAGTGACAACGCAAATAAACATCACTTTGTTATATTTCATCCTACAGTTTTGAGAATAGTTTTATGAACTCCTGACCCAGCAGAAGAAACAATCATTTGACACCAAAATCATTTCGGGGTGATATAATAAGAATTATACAGTTGTCTGACGAGATGTCGGCCCATCTTGAAAAAATAGAGTCGTTTGTTTGTATATACATTTCCAGACTCAGACAATTTGGAATTGAATTTGAACCTCTTGACCCGGACAACATACATTCCGGCACTAAGTCACCTAGTAGTGCTATTACCTTAAAATGGCGGCCATTTCGAACATGTGTTTATCAAATTGCAATCACTTTTATTTTTGTCATCAAGTATTTTCCAGAACTACAACAAAGTTATTATTCCGCCTGGTTGGTTAGAAATCTAGGCCTTTTTCAACTGTTGCTGCAGCACTATTATACACTTTATGTGCTTAGACTGAGGACTGGGGGGATGGGCTGTAGCGTCTCTCAAAAATGATTGGCAAGCGGAAAAAAAAAAAAGCGCGCTTGAGGTTTGAGAAAACGTATCAGATGAGGATTTCAAATGTTGTGATTCATTAGTTTCCCATTGTTAAAGGGGCATTTGTGATCCACAGCCTCGTCCTCCCGACTACCTAAAAATAAAAATTTTGAGATGTTTATATCATCGGAAACGTTAGGAACTTGAATCCATGTGTGCCCACTCTTACGTGCAAATGCGGTCGTGTCTGTAAGGAATTTGCAAATTTTGTATTTGCTGTCCGTAAACGGACAGAAATTACAGCACAGTTAGCCTATGGGACCGTGGGAAACGAGTAAATTGCGCATAAAACAAAAACCGACAAGATCGGGATCAGCTCAAATTTTGAGAATAAGCTTTTCTCAAGGATATTTCTAGGATAATGAATATAAAAACAGAAGGTGCTGGAAACGAAATGCACTTTAATTTATACATATACTACATTGAACACAGACACTAAAAACAAATGGAGATAAAAAAAATAAAAACCTTTTTCAAAAAAAAGATTAATAATCAAGAGACAACCCCGTGTTAGGCATTATGACTGTTTATTTTCACATGAAAAAGATGAAAAGAAAACAATGATATTAAAAGGTGGGTGATTCCGATATGATTCCCAGAAATCTTTCCTCGCTGTTTATGGAGGCGTCCTTGAATTAAATGCATATAGCAATTAACTGGGTTCTGCCTGGCAATCCGAATGTTATAACAATAAATAAAAATGTTTTGTTTGAAATTGTTCTTATCGCCCATTTTTGTAATATAACTACATAATTGCAATTTTTGAGTTAAATCGGTACAGTCGTTGCCTAGTAGAAGCAAAAATGTGCATAAACTGGCCATAGGACACTGTTGGTCGACCACATTTGTGAGACGTTTTTGTTGATAACATCAAAAAGGAAACACTGTCCTGGGCCTCTGAATTTACGAGAAAATATGAAAATATAGATTCTGATTACCAAAGTTCTTAATTTGATTAGAGGTTAAAGTGGAGGAAGGTGTCGAACGGGGCACCGACCTTTAATAAAGAAAGGAGAGGAGAACGCTGTCTCTTTACATTGTTCTGTCAAAAAAAACACAACACTTGGCGGCTACACCTTGCCACAGGTTTTGAACAAAGCGAAAACATGAATAGGTATTCTTTGTTTTGAAAGCAATATGGGACTGTCAGTTAATGTCCCTGAAAAGTTCATAAGGTAGATTCAAATTTTTTTAGGATTGACCCCAGATATCATGTAATCTGCAGAACCATTTTTACAAATTGCGGCGCTTGTAACTACCAATGCGGCACTGTACTTTTAGCAGCTGAACCACCCAATTAAATCTCGCATCCAAACCACCATTTTTTGCCCTTTTTAAATAAAATACAGGTGCTGCAACAATATTAACAAAATAATGTTCCAGTGTTAATAACAGGTATCAACATGCTTTTAAACACACTAAAATTAAAGATGGAATTACATTGTATGTTCAACAACACATATTGCCCATTAACAGCAGTGGCAATTAAGAGCTATCAATTCATCATCGTTTGGACAGCACACAAGAGTTACCTTAACCTCCAAATTTAATGACCGGATGAATAGATATTTGTAATGTTATTCAGTTTTGTGTTTAATATATTTAATTCATAAGTTCAGAATGTAGCTGCAGCCCAATGCATTTACAATTTTATGCAGTGAGTTGTTAATGACTTAGTCATAGTTTTTATCTTTAGCGTCTCTTGATGTATTTTTATCCACCAATAAAATTAATGCGTAAAGGAAATATGTCATGATCTGAATATTTGGAAAATTGGGTATGGATGGAAAGCTTAAGTAACGTAGATTACACATAAATCAAATAAGTTGACAATTGTCCACATTTGTTGAGAGTATTTTGCCCTTTATTTTCCCTCCCAATAGCTACTCGAAAACGATCCGACAAATCCACATCGCAGGCAAATGGTGCCGTCAAAGTGATGACCATCCATATTACGTTTGTTGTGACCATCATAACGCAGTGTTGCCAACTTATAATAAATTAAAACACAAGCAAACGAAATGAAACAAATAGGGTCATTCTGTAACTTATTTCTAATTTGAATGTATTACTTTCACATTAATCCATCAATATTACAGTGTTAGCAATAACAATTCCAGTCCCCACGATGTTTTTGGGTCATTACTTTGACATCACGAGGAGAGTAAAATTTGGCGCTTTTGATTGGCGAACAATCCGCCCGTTTTCCTTCGTATGTCAAAAAAAGCAAAAATTAAAATGCCCCTATTTTGTCAATTTTACATCAATTGTATTAATTTTTTCGGGAATTCGGAGTGTAAATGTACTATATTTTATGAATGTAAGTCAAACTGAGCTTGACAAAAATCTTGACCCATATTTCCTTTAAAATTAATACATCTAAAATGTTAAAATATTCAAATAATATCTGTTACTTACTTGGTTAATGTATTTCCATTTTCAATTTTAGAGCATTATTTTTTTTATTTTTGAATTTATAATTGTATATCTCTTTTTTATTGTATACTACTCTGATGAAGGTCCATTAACATGGTATTATAGTTCGACTACGTTCGACTGTTCTGACCTTTTTCATCACGAATAGAGTACGTATTGATGACAGAGACCCAACTCGACCACGGGATAAAGCACCAATATATATTATTCACCTCCTGCACCAAAAGTACTCGGCATGTTTTCGATCAGTATTATGCCAAAGTCAACCATTTTGAAAGTGTTCGAAATATCCATTTTGTTGCCTAGGTCTTTGCGCTTTCAATTAACATCCTTCGCTTGTAACAAACCTGCAACTGGCTGAGATAGCACCCTAAAAAGTAGACGTTTGCATATAGAAGTCCCATTGATGCAAATAGGATATTACAATTGATTCCGTCATGCTTTGTATGACGTTGTTGCATAAGCGCTTGACAAGGAATGGCCATTACCATCATTTGCATCCATGGGACTCTATATAAACGTCTTCCCCCCGAAAAAACGCAAAACCCCAAAACCAAAAGTTGGCATTTTGGATTTTTTCATGGGCATTGCAAGTGTACTGGAATACGACCCGCGGACCACATCAATACAGCTCATTCAGTTGAAAACCTCTTTTGTGTAAAAATCAATATACCACGTTTATTGCGTTGTACACAAACTGTATCGAAAACATGCCGAGATAATTTTTTGTGCCAGGTGTATTTAGATAATATATAATTAATAATATAATATATTAATCAAGGCTGAAATGAGACCATATCTTGCCCAATTTGGCTTATGACCTACATGTTCATTTGTATTGGAATACCCGATTCCCTTTACCCGTTTAAGTATTGGTAACTTTAAGAATTTCTTGGTGTTTGTTTTGTTTTGTTTTTTGTTTTTTGTTTTGACGTATGACGTCACGATGCGATAATCACGCTTACCGATAACCGGAGCATTGTAAATTCTATGACGATCAATCAATGGCTCATCAAAAATGGTCACCCCTAATTTTCAAGATTGGGAAATTTTAATTTGAGGTTACAATGTGTGTATTGTTGAATAGAGCTTGATGTTCATGTGCGTGAATCCATATTTTAAGGATAGCACGCAGGATTTTTATGGTACCGTGGCGTCATATTGTATACTTTGGCCCTCACAGTGGCGAGGGAGCAATTTTAAAACTTCAAGCGTTGTTTTCCAGGAAATTCCGCATCCACTGCATATGAGGTGTTTTGTTTTTCTCGCTTCTTTTTCTATAGGAAAATACTCATACTACAAATTTCTTCGCAAAACTATCATTTATCAGCATTTACAGCAAAAGTCAAGCATCAAGTATAAGCATGCCTGCTTGACAACCTTAAGTCGCTTCTTTTGTTGTTAGTTTTTATTTTAATTCATCGTGGCACCTATTTATGACAAAAGTTTTAATTTTGGTCTAAAAATGGCTCTACGGGACGGAGAAATGTGCAAAAGGACAGAACTTTAAGAAATTGTTCATCATGATTTTTTTACGTAGGTTTTTTGTGATGCGACTTAAATAAAACTACATGATACACCCATGTTCCTGTACTTAATTAACTCTGTTTCTTCGGCCGAATAAGACATAAGTTGTCGGTTAACTTACTACGTCAGTAAAGTTCTACGATTACAGTCACAAATCTTTAAATATCTAACTTACAATACTGGTAACCAAAGTCACTCATCATTTACTACTCCGTTATGACGCGGGCCTATAATTCTGTGCGTTCCCTCCTGTTGAGCAATTATCATTTTCGACTTTCTCATTCTCAAGATTATTTTTCAAAACATGTGATTAGGAACCTAAAGGTCCTGTCTCATAGGTAAGGAATGGGCTTTTTTATATCACTGCTAGTTCTTAAGTTACCTAAATAGTCTCACAAAATTTTACATTTCAACAAACTAATTCGAAACCCCGTAACCCAATCTTTTGTCTGCTCTTTCTTACCAGATGCAGACAGTGTCCCAAGAAAAAGGTGCTATGCTAGCTTTCAACAGACCAAGTCAGGCTAAAGCCAAACATCTGTCACGCTAATGTTCCAATGACTGTAAAGCGAAGCTGAATGGACTAGTACAATGCATGTGCCTTTTACGATATGGACAACACTGGACAGATTCGGAGACTGAGGGAGTACCAGAGATATTGGAGTTGGATTGACTACGATGTCAATGCTCTCATCAGCCTTTGCTGTGTCCTGTAGGCCCGATAATAAACTTACAGGAATAGGCATATTCCAGGATCGATGAATGCAACGAATTTCTACGAGATGGCTGGCAGTAAGTCATACCAGGGTCGTATCTGGAGCATCGTATTCGACGGGCAAAGACCGCAGTGTGAATTGAAAAAGACAACCACCTTCACGATGAATGGTGCGTACCAATTACATGAAGCCAATGGAGCATTTGAGCAGAGATTCGCAGCGCAGGGATGTCAAAGATATCGTAACAAGAATCGGACTGGTTGGTTATATTGTAAAGGATGCAAGAAAAGATTAAGAAATAAAGGTGATGCCCAGTCTGCCGTATCCTTTATGGGAGAATATGTTGTCCGAGGTCGGAAAAATTAAATAATGGACGAGGCGCAGCCACGCAGCCGAAGTCCATTATTTGATTTTTTCCGGCCGAGGATACTTTATGAACCATAAAGTAATACGGCAAACGCCTTTATTCTATTCTATTACGAAACACAGCGGATATAATGAGAAAATGCATTCGAGACCCATTATTGCAGAATAATAGGCCGTAAACTGACCAAGCAGATGAAGCATTTTCAATAAGGCAGCAGAGGTAATTAGAATTAAATAATAGGCCTTTACCTCTTGGATTTTCAAATTAACAGATAGGAAGCCCGATACATGTTGATTCTAGAAACGGGGTTGCCGTGCTTGGCACACAGCTGCCTGTTAATAGACACTTCCAAAATTCTGAAAAACAATTACCGGCAAAATTACAGTTATACTATAAATTATTCAATCACAGTCCCCACTATTAACATATATTTGGTGAGTTTGTGAATGTGAAGCATGGAAAAAGACTGACGAGTTCCTTAATTAGTATAGGACAATCCACCAAAATATCAACCAAAGTGTTTTGGTGCATAAGTTGTAAAATTACAATTTGTGTAAAAAATATATATTTACATAAAACTTTATATAGTCATAGTAGCCTTGGAACTAATGAAATCTATAACAGTAGTACTGTAAATTATACCGTAATTTTGTTTACAGTAAAATGTTGTAGAAAAAATGTACCAGGACGAGATGTAAGAGTAGGATAATAGTTGAGTTGTGATTTACTGACACTCGACTTCTTGTATTTACCACATATTATGCAATATTAACCAAGCAAAATGCAGCTAGCAACGAGAAACATCTTAGTAACGCTTGGAAGAATGTCGGGTAGTATTCTCCCTTTTGTTAATTAAAAATGTTATTTTATTCTAAATTTTACATAGAAAAGATGGTCTAACAGGAAAAAGTCTTTGTTTGATTATACAGAAGAAATGGAATCCCAGTGTTATATTGAGATCAGGCCACATGTGTTTACAAGATAGAGATTGCGCTACGTATATAATTGCATGGGGGTTTTGCCTTCTCCTGTATATGTTGCCAAAAAACAGATTCCAAAATAGTAGTTTCCCAGAAGACCCCTGCCATAATGTAAGATGAAGCATGCAGATGATGTCATTATGTGAGACCCAATTGGACAGAGTTAGGCTATGTTTATGATGATGATGCGTTTTGTAATGATATATGAGAGATTGGGGAAAACTATCTGGAAAACATAATCAGATAGATAATAGAGAATTTGGCAGTGTTTAGTTGTGGAATCACCAGTATGATGATCAGTGCAGTAAATAGTATCAGGTCAACTGTAATAATAATAATGAACCAGAGGAGCTGCATGTGCCAGCTATATTTTCCGCGGTCTCGTCAAGCCAAAAAAATAGCCACTGGAAAAACTATTTTCGAAATTGAGGCGCTTCTTGCATTACAAAAATCACTAAATTCCCTGCCATTAATGAGATAATTAGTATTGGTCCTAGGACCACCGGCTGCCAACGGGGTATGATTGTATGATTTTAAAAAATAAAAAACATATAAATTAGCAAACCTGTTGCCAGAAATATTGTTCTGCTTATGTTGTTCATATGCATTGAAACAAAAGGAATAATCAAATAAATAACTGAGACCTTTATATGCTGAAAAAGAAGCACAATTTTCATCATCGAAGCATGAGCGCCACATTGTGTACAAACCTAGACAAAATATGTCGTAGTTACTGCCCCTAAAATACAAGAATGTACAAAATGAGTAGTGTTTGTATATAAAAATACTTAAATTGTTCCTTCTAGAAGAAATATCAACACCAACATGATTATTAAAAAGTGATATGTGGAAGAGGGTGTTTCGTTGTGGAAACATATGTTACAGTTGAGTGATTTTTACGCATTTCGAAAACAAGGATTTGCTCCACTAATTTCCAGACATTTACTGAAAACTCAATTTAGTGTAGTAGATTTGCCTTGTCTTATGACCCTTCAAAGGTGGTATGAGTTTCATTTAAAATTCCATCGGGAAAGTTGTTTCTTGGGAATTACCATGGGACCCCTTAGGCACCAACGTGATGGAAAACACTTAGGCACTTAAGTGTTTAGAAAAGTGGAGCAACATGGTAGTCAAAAATAGATCCAGAGACCAACTTTTTCTTATTGCTTTCTAAATGAACAAAAGCGATTTTTGGTGCAATTGGATATCAAACATAAGTAAATTGTAAAGAACATTATCGATCCTCAACTGTTTTGATATGATTACTACACGCACGGGGGTTGTAATTAACAGATTAAAAGATTTCCAATCGTAGTTTTAATTGTTAGCAAGACACTATCTATGGTTAGACGATAGCAAAAGCCATCGCCTATTAGGTTTCATGAGAACGGATACTTTCGAAATTCCGCCATTATAGGAAATACCAATTCCATACATTGGTAGTTTTATGTAAAATTATAATACAGGCTTCAAGGTAATTGTAATTTACAATCAATAGACCCCCCCCCCCCCCCCCCCCCAAAAAAAAATACAATAGGTATCGCTTTTCAAGGATGCTTTATCTTATGATGAGGACATTGTGTTGTTCTTCCCAGAGTCTGCCTTGGTTAGAGACGATTAATCCAAGTTTAGCACTCATGCTACAACGACATAAGCTAATAGGTTTTTTTGGATACTTTTCATAAAAGGACTGCCTCAGGTAGCTTCTTTGTATCTTATGAAGGACAAAAGCGCTATCTAGCATCACTTACAGGTTCCAGACAAAGGGCGCTATTTGCAACATCTCTATTCTTATTTAAATCATAAATTGTCATTGAAAATGGAGGCAAGCTTTAAGTTTGGCTTTTTGCAGGACAGCAACCTGGGTTTCTCAGACTTTTTAAATTTTCCTTGATTACAAGGGTATTTTGGGGAGAAAAAACACCTGGGGTACAGGATATAGTAGAAACACCAACTCAAACTGATGGTGAAAATTGAAATAAACATGATGATTATAAAGGATCCTCCTATCCTTATCCGGCGATATCCTTTGGCACGGATCTGTGGAAATATAAGCCACTGTTTTGTTTCTGATAATTGACCTACTAGACGCAGAAGGGACAGATCTATTCATTAAATGTTTTCCAAGAAAGCTACTAATGTGAAAACGGCCCTCCTAAATACAGGGCAATGTTAAATTATCAAGAGTATGGGAAATGTACTTGGTAGTCACAAAGGTTGCAAGACCCTTTAGCCTAGTGTAATAGATGTATATGCCAAACATAAAAGGGTGCAATATTTTTCTGGAATCTCTGTGAGACTAAAGCACCCAAATACCCAAATGGAAAAGCGAATTGATTTGGGTCAAATGGACAAGAATTACTTGTACATATGTGTGGTAGACCCCGAAAGAAGAGGGAGGAAAATTAATAGAAGAAGAAAGAAGAAGGGTGTTTAGAGGGGAAATAAGGAGGAGAGTTAGGAGCATAAAGGAAGGGAATGTGTAAGAAGAGGGTGGAGGTGTCGTAAGGGGTATGTAGGAGGGTGTGGAAGGGTAATAGGTTGGAGGGATGGAGACGGGATTCGGTGTGATGAGGAATAAGCTGGGAGTAGGGAGGGAGGGGAGGATGTGGGGTAAATTCACATTCTGTATTTCCTGCTCCATAACGCGTTTTAAATAATGTATACAACCTTTTCCAAAATTCAAATTAAACAAAACAACATTATATTTCTGAACGAGGTGGTAGAAACCTTTTGTCATTTGTTCTGTCAGTGTCATTTTTGATTACGCAAATACATTTGGAGGTAAGCTCAATGACTTGTTCAATAGCAAAAGTGCTTTTTTACAAAAGTAAGTGATAACTGAGTACAATTATGATAAAACTTTTAACATCATTTTACTTAAATTATATTATTTGTTCAGAAGTATATTTGCCATCTGCAATTCGAATTTTAATTAAGTCTCTTTGAAAAAGCGGGGATTGTTTGGATTTTTAAGTTTATGTTTTCGGCGTGGGCTATCACAATTTATATTCCGCATATACTTGATTATGATGGATTATTGTAACATATTACTATTATTACTATTAATCATGCTGTGATCCCATGCGTACCTTTAATATGTTGCTATATAACTGTAAATAAGGCGTATGCTGAACACAACCGCCGTCCAATATTATTGGCCGGTATGCACAAAGACTTTAATCTGGCTTTAACGTTAGTCCACAGGGGCTAAGTGCTCCTATAAGGACCTCTAAATTATCTTCTTTCCTAGAGTAGCTTTTTCTGCTGAAAGACAAAGAGAAGTACAGGTAGACACCCAAAGCTGAGAACTTAATTTCAAATTGTTTCTCTTTCATATGCTTTTTTAAACAATAAAGGGTCTTTCTAGTTGGACTTAGTCCTGGAGTAGAGTTAAGCCAGGACTACGTTCTTTGTGAATACTGCCATGTTATTATACGCGCTGACTTGCAACAAGATAATGAGATAATAATATAAATTGCATTTGTTTGGCGCTCTACAGAGAACACAGCGCATTACATCACAAATACTAAAATACAAAATTAATATAACTACTACAATATTCAAATTCTAACAAAGCCTAATTACAAAATTTTAAGTATCAGAAAAATAGTGTGTTTTTAGGGGACCTTAAAGACCCTAATGTTTAAAGGCTTACCCTCAGAGTTTCGAAATAATATTTTTGTGTGTAGGAATTCACAAATATTCAACTAGAACTAAAGATAGTCACCCAAATGCCGATAAGACGAAATCGGATTTTTTCGTTTTCTTGCAGTACACATTTATGTACAGTATAACGTACCATAACCAAAATTCCGGATCTGACTTTTATAACAAAGTATGATTTTCTATAAAAGGACTTCGATTTGAGCTTATACACCCCGTGATTATTATCTGGACAAGCATTATGTATATCCTATTTTGTTTTGTTTGCAAATTTGGACACCGTCCTTGAAAACTCTGAGTCAGCTTTAACGGAAGGTTTAATGTTCAGGGCTGGAGCAAGTGGCATGAATATCTGTCACGAAGTTACGCTTGGTCTACGAGAATATCGAGTCACTAACAGCAGAAGAGGGACCTTAGTATTCGCCTAGGCCATCAAACCAATTAAAAAATCTTACATTCATGAAAAAATTAATCAAATCCTCAATTGCAAGAGCTACCGTGGCGTAGAAACAAGTTGTCCTATAGGGGTGGCACTTTTTGTAATGTTGTTTGTATGATGTTTGTTGTTCGTTCATTGTTTGTGGCTTTTGTTGTTGTTTTTACCGATGTGATGGCATTCTTATCTGTCTTATTTCAACCATAAATGATCGTAAAAACTAGTTACAGATTCCTTGAATCGTAAAATCTGTTAAAGAATGAGATAAAGGCCATAGGACTGATGATACCATTCATTTTGCCTGAAGAACTTGAAGTAATGGCATCTTGCATTTAGTGGTTTGTACATGCGATTAATACCTGTCGAGTTTGAAATAATACCGCATTTTTCAAACAAATATTGACGTCATGTCATCTATTAAATGCAATATAAAAAAGCTCGAAGGAAGGAACATAATTGGGATTAAAGATTCTCTAAGGTTATCATGAATTGATGACTTACTTTTGATTGCCTTCACACAGTCTGGAAATCAACATTAAGTCGAGAATGGATACAACTGACAGTTATGAACGATTAAGTAAAACCACGGTTGGCGTAGGTGCGCAAGCGGGAGCAAATGGAGCGCATTTATACAGAAGTCCTGAATTCTAGTGGAATGTATGTGAAGGATACTTAACTCAGTCAGTGGCTCCTAAGAGAAGAAATACACGAGCAACCCTGAATTGTAATTAAAAATCAATTATATCCTAAATATTTCAGACATTGGCTTCTCTGATAGCATATTCCTGGTTTTGTACGGAAGGTGTCTAGTATGAAGTAGTAATAAGGGGTAAAAATTTGCACAGCTAAAAATGACAATGGACCCCATTTTAGTTAAAATCTTACCTTTCGTGGTCATATTTAACCTAAAATTAGTGTTTTAACTCAAATGGCGTAATTTTAATTTTTAGTAAGTGCATATTTAACCCCGTATTTTAAGTGTGTTTATTTTGTTGGCAAAGTAAAAAAGGCCCGACTGAAGATCCGTTTTGTTAAGTTCGTTTGAACTACGAAATGGGTGCGGTGAGGATTAAAATCTACATCAAAATGTAACAAGGAAAATAACAAAAACAGGAAAACAAACATTTCGCAACGGTCAATTTGTAAAAGCTGTGGGTCATAGTCCTATACCATGTAACAGGGCTTTATTCTCGTTTATATGCACAAGCGAAAGATAAGCTGGGGAAAACAATGTAGTTGTTATTCATAGTGTTATATGGCCTCCAGTTTTCTGATTAAAATATTAATTAGATTACAATTTTATTTGAGAAAAGATTCTCACGGGGAAAAGTACTTGTTTACTCTAAAGAGAGAAAGGAGGAATACCCCAGTTTGTTTTGATAAGTTCACCGTTTAGATTCACATAGGGGACAGTGGGGAATTCCCCAGGACTGCTAAACTTAGAAACGAGATAACTGTTTATGTAAAACATTGTAAGATCAGGGAATTTCCCAAACAAGTTATATATGGAAAGTGATGTGATTCAGGTTATGTTTATGCTGATTCTGTTGTTAATGTCTATTTTAAGGGACTTGGGCAAGTTATGAAATATGGTGTAATATTAAGGAGACTTGGGCCAGAGATTCGCCAGCATCCCACTAGTACAATTCAAGTAGATAGAAGTTCTAGCTAGTTTTTATCTGCCAGATGAAGAGGCAGACCTGTACTTGGTGCCAGGATTTATTATTTCCCATTCCAGGAGCAGGAGTGCTGCCTAATCTTTATTCTGCTGTCGTCTTTGAAGCCAAAAGTGCTGGGAATCAAAATAGATTCCAAAAGTGTGGACAGATAGAAATCGTGGTGCATTATATTGGACGTGATATACTGTGGAAGCGTGTCGTCGAGGATTATTAATTTAACCTTTTAGTCTTGAACTGCTGGACAAAGTTTTACTTCAAGCCTGAGAAGATTCCAATGGGAAGATTACCTGAGGAGTTATAAGCGTGTGACTTTGCATGCTGTTCATTTTTTTAGTCTTCGCTGAGAGGACATATCATCGTGAACTGCACGCCCTCTTTTAACATTAGTATCAGTTATATTAAATTGGGTGTAATTGTGTAATTTGATCTATGTAATGTTTTGGACATACCAAATTCTGCAAACCCAATTAAAATCATTAAAATTCTTGTTATATTAATAACATTCAGATCATTGTGTGCACAAGGCTCATTTAGTTTGTGTTTGAAAGGTATTCTGACCTTAGGCGTCCACGAGAGTCATAACAATAGTCACAGTGCGGGCATTGGTGTACAGTAAGGTTAATGGACCATTTGGAATTTGACACAGTCAGCAAAATCGCATCCCCACAAATATTCTAGTCGATGCCCGCTGATGGTTGATAAGAGGGCTATACCGAATTACGCCATCATGTAAGCGTCTATAACTGTTCTAATCATTGAAATTTAGCCGCAAACTGCAACTGATTTAGAATAGAAATCTTTTGTCGAGGGATGGTGCTAAATCGTGCATAGGTGTTCCTAGTCCGGAGGTGCCTGACTAGACACCCCATATGGGTTGTGGTCGTGTACTAGTCATATGAAGTGCCAAGCGAAGGGTTTCCTTAGCTTTTCCTTGTTTTCTGATTTCTTATAATATGGGCAATCTTTAAAATCTAGTGGCGGGGGGGTGCTACAAGGGACCGCAAAAATATATTTGCCAGTTTTTGCGACACGATATTACTTTTTCCGACTCATATTGTGTATTTGTCTAACTTCAAATACCCACACTTGTTCATGAAAAAATAAAAAATCCATAGTCCCGTTCATTAGATCATTAGATTGGGTTCATGGGGCCCCCTTTGTCCACCAACGGGAGCGTCAGTTAAAAATGTTAAGTATTAAAAACAAGAATTATGAACATTTTTCCTGTTTTAAGTATTACCATTGTCATGTAATAAACAAATTACTATGAAATTCACTTCACCCTTTATATGCTGATAGTGATGAGTTTGCTTTTGCCATGTCTCTATGCCTCCACTGTACAAAACCAAGGGGAAAGTTAACCACGACGCAGGACCATGGCCACCCAACAAATATAATATCTTAAAAATGACCTCATTTGTGTTAAATAGGACAGATTGGACATTTATAGAACAAATTTTAAAACTTTTTTATTCCACATATTACGTTTTTGTGGAAAACAAGGCATGTTAATTTGTGGATCCCATTTTTCTGAATATTGAAAATAATGTGTGTGCCCCTAATTTTTATGTTGCTTCTTGGATTCTAATTTATTGCTTAAGTGTTATGTCTAAATGGCCTCATGTGTGGTATAAATTTCGTGGCAAGAAAGTCTGTTGGGAAAGTGGTTTCCCCCTGGAACCCAGTCATGCCACCAAAAGGAAGCACGGAAGACCTGTTTCATTTAAGTGTTAATAGGCAATGTTAGTAAAACTCAAAATGGTAATCGCAAAATACTCAATGCAATGATTTTGGTCTTGTCCTGAGCGACTTCGATTTCTTGTATGTAATGTGTATGTGTAGGATGTTGGTCATTTTGGTTGTAATTTGTTACTTCTGCCCGAAACGCTGGACCAAAATTTCATTTTTTGAAGCAGATGAAGTATACTGCCCATGGCGGGGTCCAGGGGCGGAGGACCCTGAAAATCTTGGGTTTTAGATATTTGAGTGTCTTTGGAGAGCTTTCAGTTTATCTTAATTATCATTCAGAGATTAACTAACTGGCCCCTGCTATGGGTCCCAGGGGCGAAACCGAAAATCCCGAAGTTCTTGGGTTTGTTTAGCAGTTGGATTGCCTTGGGAGAGTTCTCAGATATCTCATTATGTTGAAGTAGATACCTATACGCCTGTGCAACAATCACAACAACCATACGTTGCCTTCCTTGCCCCCCGCTATGCTCTAAGGAGTTTAATAGCGTCACATCATTGTGGAAGAAAGACTTTCAATCAACCAAGTAAATCTATGGTCTTGAACCTGGTGAGCATCTTCCACCTGGAGTTTACTCCTCAAGGGCTGAATGGTGATGTCTCAACAGACTGAGATGGCCGAACCAAATGTCATTGTAGCAGTGGGGGCTACCTTGAAACCGATCAGAAACACTACATGAGATGTGCGTTGTGGAACAGCAACCAAAGACAGTGGAGCATTTCTGGTCCGCAACGTTGGCGAACAATGAAACCATCAGACCTTGACGGACTTCAGCAAAGAGGAAAAGGAGAAAGAGGGACCATAGGAGGCATTTGACTGGGAATTTGAATCATCATATAAACAATTTCGAATAGTAAATGCGTTCATTATTTACTATTCCAAATTGTTTAAAACGTGTAGTGATTTACTTGTAGTTTGTATCGTTTTTTTAGTGTACATGGCTTTGATTTACCCTGCACGGATAGAGCCTTGTGTTAGACCGTGATGTCATTTGACTCTCTCTGGCTCTTACTAATGGAAACCAATTACCAATATGTTGTCTTACATTCTGTTCGTGACTTTGGATGTTGAAAACGGTGCGAAACTGCATTTTAGTTTAGAGGCTGTCGAGTAGCAAATCCGTCGAAACACGTTTTGAAATACGGAATCAAGCGAATTTCTTTCTATGCAATCCGAAACAGGAAGTGTTCTAAGGAACTCTGCAGTCGATTGTTCAGTTAAAACTTAAAGGAACTAACTTAATGGTATAAAACGCCGGTCGGATAGTTATATTTTCTTATTCAAAAAACAAAAAATTATCCCCCCCCCCCAAGTATAATAAAAAGATTCGATTTACTTAATACAAATCCATTCTAATGTGCAAACACAAATAGATGGACTAAGCCTTCGCATGAAAACCTCAGAGCACAATTGTGTCGAAAATATATACCTGTTAGCACACTTTTGTAAATAAAGGTTATAAGCCTAAATCTACCCAAAAGGAAAAAAAACAGCCAAGTATTCAAAGGATTGTTCCATGTAAAAAATCATTGTGGTTTTGTGGTTGGCTGCGGTTGTTAAACTCCCAAATGAACTTAAAAGTGGCTTCAAACCCCCCCCCCCCAAAGGAACCAAATGGATGTCTCAGCAGGTTACTAGGTAGACTAGTTAGGTAGGTTGGGTGGGTGCCGACGCTTTAGAATACTTGTGATTTACTTTTGCTGTAGTCAACTGCGAAAATTGTGCAAAATGCAGTTTCAGGCTTTTGTATTGGTGGTGGGTATACGTAAAACACCCTGTGTTATTAGTTTTTAGCCTTTCTTGAAATGATATGCAGTATTTATCATGGATGTTAGGTGTACAGTACATTAAAACTCTTTATTTGCTTGTCCTTTGTTGTTTTTAAAAGGACCTGTCATATAGCGTATGGTACAATAATGATTTATCGTTGTGGTGGGGTGTAGCTGTTAGCATAAGGGCTTTTTTCACAACAATTGCTTTGATGTATTCTCATCACCCGACTGACCTTATCTTTAATCTTACGTGTTGAATATATTCCTTTTTTTCATGCAACATCGACCACCATGAAAAAAAAACTATACTGGACCCCTAGGTAATCTGAATGCTCATACTGTGCTGGGCCCTAGGCCTCCAGGGTCAGCCTTAATATGGGTAATCTACTTGCTCATACTTTGATGGACCCTAGGAGCTCCCGGGCAGCCCTAATTTATGGGTTAACCCTACTTACTCATGATTTGGGCTTGAACCGCCTATGCTTACCCTACGTTTGGCATTTCGTGCCCAACACCTGCCGGTAGACCCTGGATGCCTTCAGGGATCTAGTTATTGGTTGTCTCGACCACAAAGGTCACGGGGTCATGCATAATCGCGTGCGTATTTGATAACCAATAACAGTCCAAGGAATTATGAATATAGCTCATTAAGTAGAGCAACCTTATGCCAAAACTGGAAGGTAGATAATATAAAACCCGGGAGAACTCATAATCCTGCGTAGTCTGAAATCCCACGGGGTAGGATGCTTTGGTGTGGACGATTCCCCAATTTTCGAAAAAATGATAGGGGCATTTTGTGATCCACCAAATCGTCCCCAGGATTTACCTAAATAGATGAGATTTTATATCATATGAACCGTGAACGGACAGAAAATTACAGCACAGTGGCCTATGGGACCTGGGAAACAAGCCAATGACCTACCACAAAACCGAACGATCGGAATCACTCAATTTGTGATAGATTTTATCAAGTATAGTGAAACCATGAAATAAACAGAAGGTCTTGAATCACGAAATGTCAAACTTAAGGTCTGTGCACAGTTGCATTGGTAATTAGCGGTAAAAACGATACATGTGAATGGTGAAGCTCGAAATTGTCTATGAGTCGCAAAGATGGGAAAATTTTGTAACAATTATTATCGGAATCCTGATACTGATAATATTTCTGTGGATGCTGGAAACTGTCCTTCCAATAATGAAATAGTCAGTAAATAGCGCCATGTATTGGGCACCACATGAGAGGGCACATGTCGTGCAATTGGATCAGCGCTCGCCTCATAAGCATAGCGTCGCTGGGTTCGAGGCCCCGTCTGTTGCCATGTGGTTGTTGCACTTGGCAAGGGCACTTTACATCGCTTGCCTTTCTCCACCCAGGAGTATAAATGGGTACCGGCATAGGCTGGGAATGCAAAAAACAGACTCGCTGTGCGGTTAGAGTGGCGACCCCACAGCCAACATTAGATGTAGGTAGAGTATGGCCAAAAACGCCACCAAAGACGAGAGATGGGGAACTCGGCTGTGGGCGCACCATTTGCATTTACATGTGTGCACGTTCATCCATTTGTTGGTTCGTTGGTTCATTCAAGCTAGAGGTATTTTCGTGAGGTGACCTTTCACAATGGACTGACAGAAAGTTGGCGCGTTTGCAGTTCGCCGTTAAATTTCTAATTAGAAAAATAGCTTGCTTTTATGACAAATACGCATTTTAGGCATTAACATTCTCATATGGTTTACTTAGACAAGTACACAACTGTACAGAAATCTCAAATTTGAAAATGTGGCCCTCTCAAAAATGTGGTGTTAGCTTGATTGAGTACTATATAAATTCTGCATTTATTATATAAAAAATTTTGATTTAAAACTAGAGTTCAACTCTTTCTCACTGAGTTCATTTGGATGGCAAACTGTGCGGTCGCATGCACAGAGAGCAAAGTCTAAACAATCAGTTTGAGGGTGGGGTGGTGGTGGTAAACTTTGACTGCCCCAAGTCGATCTGGTCAGTTTCAATGATTAATCCCAGTTGGCTATGCCTTTGATGGTTGGTCTTTTAAATAGAAATCAATCAACAATTGTTCGCTGGGCTGGAAAACCTCTACTCCATGGGATCAAAGATGAGAAAGATGCTTGAAACTGACATTGTTAATGCATTCGGGAAGAGTAACTGATTCTGCGCATTAATGTCTAATTATACCTTTTCAATTTAATCTTGGGTATGTAATGCAAAAGTTGCACATTTGTTTTTTTTTTTTTTTTTTTTTTTTTTTCATTGAAAATGAATAAAATGTCATTCGCAAGTTCTTTTCCTAAATATCAGGTGACCAGTAAGCTATCCATAATGCAGCATTGACTCGAGCAAATAATAATATCACTGTGATATCCCGTTAAATCGCTTGGGTATGCAGAGGATAAAGCACTACAAATTATTGCAACTGTATGGAAATAAACAATGGCTCTGTACTTCCAGAGAAAAAGGTTGCTCATCACCGGATTAAGATCGAGCTATTTTTTTCATGACGCAAAAGCACAAGATACTCGCCTCTTTCACGAAATAAATTAAATCTTAGGCTTTCTACGGTGCGTTCAATAAACGTTGACCATATATTTTATCATTTTTCCGAAAAGGAAACAAAGATGAAACAAACATAATGATGAAAGAAAGTGTTAGCAGACTGTGGACCTAACCATCTTTGGCCAGAAGAAACAAAATAACTTACAGAACTTGTCGCGTAACCCCATTCTTTCAATTGAACGTGTTGTTAGGCATAGGTCGCCAGACCCCCTTCTTTTGTATTTTTCTAAATACCTAGTGGTAAATGGATAGAAATGCAGGGCCCGCAATAAGTTATGGATTCTTGGTTCTGCACAAAAATGTATTAGGTCAAGCGGTATACCAAGCCAAGCAACATACCCACCGTGAGTTTTGTTCACTTAATTTCTTTTTTCAATAAATGATGAAATATACAGTCAAATTATTGAACTCACAGTTAGAACTAAAAGTTTTATTTTTATCGCGAACTAGGCCAGCTCATATCCAAATGGAAGACGTTCATATAGACGTCCCAGATACAACGAGTTGCCATTGATTCCGGTCCTACGCTACTGCACAACACAACAGTGCATGACGGAATGAAAACGCAATGCTCATTTGGGTACTTGAACTTCATGTGAAACGTTATTACCCCAGCAGAGGGTGTTTTTCTCAATCCCACAATGCATTGCAATGTGCTTATACTTGTATTGTACAAAACTATGTAAGGACTTAGGGAGAAAAGTGTTCCAAAAGTTAAGAACCACAAGCACATGTAATAATATGCTAAAATTCACTAAGTACTAATGCATTGTGTGTGAAAATGAGCATAGAAGTAAGGATTTGTATGTGTTAAGAATAGGATTTTTGTGGGGATCACATGACCCTGTTGAGGTGAAATTTTCCAAAACTGGTGCATTGTGGGATGACCTCAATACACCCTCTGCGTCTACCCGAAAACTGGGAGGGGATAACCAGTTATACGCAGACATACTATTCAACGCATAGACAGTAACACAGGCTCTGCAGTTCCAACTAAACCAAGGGAATCTGAGTCCTTTGTCGCTGAATACCATTTGGATTTACGTGTCAAGCTGCCATTTTTTTGCCTTGAGTCAATGTAGCATAGTGTAGTCCCTTGATCACTGATTATTCAGAAAAGAAATTGATATGGCATTTTATTTCACTTTCATGAAATGTGCACCCGTTGCAATTGGTCCATAACCATAAATGGTAATTACTAACATTTCTTATTATTTACGGTGAAATGTTTTACTTCTGCGAGTATGTAATCAAAATGAACAATTTTTTCCTTTGATCCCATGCTAACTTGTATTGCTTTTTTTCAGTTTGAAATCACCGCGCAATGTGCAAAGGGAACCAGTATCAAACATCCTATGTGTAAAATTAGATTTCGTATCAGAACTTCTGCAATTTCAAAAAATTAGGCATAGTTAACATTCTTATATGCTATTTGGCTTCATTAAATCTCTTCTACAAAGCTATGCTTAGTAGTTGAATTCGGAAATTTTCCGAGGTAGTATGAGTCAATGTGATGAGATAGTATTAGAACTTGTTTTGCGCTTTTGCTCTACATTTTTAGTACATAATCTTTTTGCGTGCCGGTCTTTGTAAGGTTTTTAACGATATAGGTTTATTTTTGTACTAGTAAGGCACAGTGGTCTGCCGTGTATTTTTTTTGGGGGTTTTTTATTCTATAATGTACATGATAGTAGCGGATATATTGTAAATGAACCCCTGCAGTCACTCACTTCCACTCTTCTTTTAAACACTTAGAGGTCAGAATGTATGTAATTTCTGATTTTGCAACCACATATTTTACATTGAGTTCCTACATGACTGCTACATACAATTGATGTTGTTAATCCCACCTAGCACAGGTCCTAATCCACCTAGCCTATAACAGATCTTAATCCAATCAGCACCTACAACAGATCTTAATACCCTATCACTAAACACAGATCTTAATCCAACCTAGCACGCTATTGAAAACACATTAGTGCAAGAAAGTTGTGTTTGACCTAAATATTGCAACAGAAACAATTTTTGTGTTATCATGCTTCTAAATTGTCACAGAATTGTGTCAAAGTTAGGCAACCAGATGGGGAAACATTTGTAAAGATTTTGGTACAGGGTGGTCCAAACTTGGGACCATTTTGAGAAGAATCGGGAAGCATTCTGAAAATGTTACAAAGCTTACCTTGATCCTTTATTGCCCTATAACTATTAAACTATAACCCGGTTTTAGCGCAAACTATTCCTTTTTAATCCTTAGGACATGGCCAAAATTATGTTGGTAAAGATTTCCGTACGATTTATACCTTACTTTTATATTCCCCCCTGTACAATCTTTGCCTCCATGCAAATACATTTTCCCCGTTACTTACGTCTAGGGCTTTTATAATGTTATTCTAAGTATACAACACCAACATGTCTGTTGCAATGATTTTGAGGTCAACCCATTATTTTATTAAATTTCTTGCACTAAAAAGTAAGAGATGCCTGATATTGATGCTCACCACATGCTCCATATAACAACCTGCCAGAAAATATTGCTAGGTGTGCAATACAGGGTAGCAGTGATGCCACTACCAACAGGCAACCAAAATAATGCATTATTTAATTTGTATTGGCAGTTTTCATACAATGTA
Source organism: Ophioderma brevispina (assembly GCA_023653785.1). NCBI lineage: Eukaryota > Metazoa > Echinodermata > Ophiuroidea > Amphilepidida > Ophiodermatidae > Ophioderma > Ophioderma brevispina. The sequence continues at coordinate 660 of JAMKCH010027855.1, read as the reverse complement.
AGTATCAATTAATCTCAAGTAAGTGAAGTGACTGTAGTTTAGATTGATTAAGTATGTTTAAATATTTTCTTTGAAGGATCCATAACAATTCCAGAATAGCGGACGTTGTTCATTACTCGAACATTCCGAAATGAAGGCCTCAGTTTTTTTTTCTGAACAGCAGACCGCGGGTAGAAGTAACCATTGTTCCGGCGTCCGGACTCCTTAGTCCGGGAACCAATGGGAACAATAGGGCATCGATTCAGGTGACTCTTACGCAACATTAGTTTCCCGATTTATTCCGTTAGTCTATGGAGCCCGGACTGTGGCTCCGCCGGACTATTCTGCTTTCACCAACGGTTAGCGGACCTTTTAGAAAAAGCAGTTCCGCTGGATAGCGGACCTTCGGAATGAGAAGCATATTACCAAAATTTAACTTTGCACTGTCTACGTGTACAAAGAAATTTCCAGGACATTGTAGTTCGGGAGCCCACGGATCTTGAAAGGAAATATTTTGCCGGGCTGCTCTACAAAATTGGTGATAGATTCAAGTAGGGGGGGAACATCTTGGCAGCAGAAAACTGATGTTGGATTTTTGCAAACGATTGCGAAAAAACTAGAAATCCACAGATGGCGTCCAAAATGGGCCGCCGATTTTGACTAACGAAACGGTTTGCCCCG
>JAMKCH010027854.1:0-19458 GCA_023653785.1 Ophioderma brevispina | reverse complement strand
CTTCCTCCGTGCGGTGACGTCAGGCGCCGAGATTTGACAGTCGCACCAGTACACCGCGCGCGCTGGCTTAAAGGGAAGGCGTTTGTGTCGCGCGCACAGGGACGGCATGTCTTGGCATGTGCGTAAAAGCTGCGTTAAGGTTGGGAGTCACTGCAGGAGTGAGAAATGGATCTATATAGTGTAAGGTCATGATAACTTAAAACTACTTTTTTGTGGGTGTTTTTACAGTTTTCTACGAGTAGTGGAGTAGTGGAGTAGTGGAGTTATGGCCAGAGTTCATCGAAATTCACCAAAGGGGGGGGAAAAAGACTCAGTATGAAAAGCAACTAGAGTCTTGTCTTGGTCATTATTGCGGGTGCTGGTCTTTAGGGCTTTGTTTCCAATCAAGAAATCAAACATAAGGTAGATGCGCAGGGCTTACGTTTAAAGGAGGCTACAAAAAAAAGCCAAACGACAAAGGAAAGACATGCAATACAGTTAGAGACGGAGTCTGGGAACCTGTAACAGAAAGCCACTAAAAAGAAGGAATGACTAACAAAACATCCCAGATAGTCTTGTGACAGAAGATGACCCAGAGGTTTAGTAAATTATGACATTACTGAGGACATAAGTTCTGAGCATATACAAAGCCGGGGATGGTGATTAGAGCCACACAATTGTAAACAATGCATGTGAAAAAGCTGGATGGGAAGGATCAGACTAACGGCCCTGATCTTGGAATTATTATAAATTGGACGCCGAAGATACAACAGTTAACTGGCTTGGCTGGACCTATTCAAAGAAATATGGGATACAGAAAACAGTAGTACCAAAGCAAGGAAGCAAGGACTCATTAAATTGCCAAAGAAAGGCGACCTGAACAGACTGTGGAAATGCGTGGATGGAATAACTTTTAACATCAGTTCCAAGCAAAGATTTGACGAGTGTGATTGACAGAATTAGAATGGGAGTACGAGCAAGTGAGAAGATGAACAACGCTGGCTTCAGGCAAGGAGAGTACTGTGGCAGAATATTTATATGCGAAACATAATCGAGCAAGTTGTCGGTGGCGTTCTACCTTAAATACAGTGTTTGTTAATTTGAGAAGGCATTCCGACTCCATTCAACCAGGGAAAAGGGAAAGGAGGCCTATGGAAGATAACGGCTCGCTAGGCAATTCCACCAAGATACTGAAAACGATTGAGTTTGAGATGAGGGGGACAGCGAGTGTGCTGTACTGAATAGATGAAGGCGAGTAGTCAAAAACTGTTTAAAGTCGATAGGAGAAAAAGCAGGAGAGTGATGTCAGGATTTATGTTCCTGATTGTGGTCGATTGGATTATGAAGAATGTGACTGATGGAAACAACACAGGAATAAGATGGAATTTTATGTCAAAGTGGGGATCTAACTTCGCGGAAGAATTGCCATGTTACATCCACCATTAATCTATTCAGTCAAAGGTAGAGAAAGTTGCATGGCATCGCATATTAAAACTGGATTAAAGTTTCAGGAAAACAGAAATTTAAGGAAGCAACAACCAATCCAATATCAGATGAACTGGCGGTCAGGAGTAAATGAAGTGACGGAAATATACCTATTGGGTGCTCCTCTTAGCAACGAAGGGGAGGAGCAGAAGACATTCACAACAGAATATGTAAATCAAGAGCAGCATTTATGAAGCTGAAGCAAATCTGGAACTCAAAAAAGTTACCATTGAGCATAAAAAGTTTGACCAATCCCTGGTAAGCCAGTATTGTATGGAAGAAAACGAAACTTGAAAAGACAAATGAATCTGACAACAAAAAGCTGGACACTTTCCATTTTCAAAGTCTTCTGCAATATTAAGACGGCTACATGTCACCGCCAATGATAACAGATCAGAGAACAGAGAACAGATCTAAAACGCATTAATGAAGAGGTCATGGAAAAGAGGTGGAAGTGATTGGCCATGTGCTTAGAATGAATGGGACAGCTATGCCATCACTTGAACTATCTTGGGCACCAGGATGTAAGAGGAGGAAAGTATAGGGCGACCAAGAACAACCATGGCGTCGGAGAGTGGAGAAAGAGAGCAAGAAGCTTGAATGGGAAAACGTGGGGGTGGCTAGAGCTGTTGCACAGAACAGGGGAAGCTGGAGAGAGAGCCTTGCAGCCATGGCCCACAAGGTCCGAAGAGGATAAGCAACAGTAAATCTCACCGGTCGACTTGGATTTAGTAAAGTTAGTGTCTGGTTTTTTATATTTAAAAAACAATTACGCACTTTCGAAATAAGTCACGAAAATAAGTTCTTGCATATCTTGTGACCAAAGCGGTTTTTGATATGACCGAAAGGAATGGGTACAAATTAAAACTTCAAAATCTTTGAAATCTGAGGGTGAATTAAGGTTTGCTACCATTACATTAGTAATTACGTTTGCGAAGGTTATCTTTACTTCATTTTAGTCTAGCAGATTACAGGGTTCCATGCACCCCCTTGAAACTAAATTCTAACATGCTTTTAGAATCTCTACGACGTCTACTAAATGATTTTGATGTTACCAAAATAAAAATATTGTACACGGGGTTCATTTGCGGCATCTTGGATTAAAGAGATCAGTATAAAATGTTTGATTTACGTTGAAAAGTATCTCAAATGAGGGATCAGAAAATATATACTTGGATATTTGTGATATTCAGTTACCGAGATATGGGTGAAAATGTAATAAAGGTCATGCACTTTTGTTGTACGGGGCCAAAATTTTCAATTTCAAAGGCATGGATCGTGAAAAAAATTGGTGTCAAATTGTAGGATGAGCCGGAGCAATTAAGAAAAATATTAATTTGCCTATTTAGGAGGTTTAGTAGGTGGTAAAAATTAGGTGTAAAGTTAGGCTCTATCAAATTTGCATTGTTTTGCATGGGGAATTAGGGACTAATCGTCTCTTTCTTAACCGATAAACCCAAACGGAAGATCCGAAATCGTGGAAACTAGTACATTTCAGATTGCTCATGGTCATAAAACAATTTGACACCAATTTTGTCAAGGATTTGAAGCATTTTGAAAATTTGGCCACTATACAATGACCAATCAAAGTTCACTGACCTTTATCACATTTTCACCCATTATCTCTAACTGAACATCACAGATATGCCAAATATATGTTTTCGATTTCTTGTGATGAGACGAATTCAGTTAGATACTTTATAAATTGAACCACTTTGTACGAGTAATCCCTTTTAATCCAAGATGGCGCCAAACGGACCTTGGACAATATTTGATTTTGGTAACATATGAATTATCTAAGAAGATGGCATTCTGTTCTCAAAATCATGTTAGATTTAGTTTTAAGGGGCGTGCATGGGAACCAATATAATCGCTAGACTATTTGTAGGTGTAAAACGTTGTCGGAGATGCTTCCAGAGCAATATGTCCGCCACTGGTATGAAATGAATAATGCCCCGCGAACTTTGTTAAACAGGATCAAATCCGAACGTTGTTATTTGTACTGACTTTGTACAATAATAAACGGGACTATATCCAAGGTTCCGCACACACACATTATGGACGGGAACTTACAGGAGAAGCTCTTTGATCTTTTGTTCGTAACCAATGGAATTAAAACAGACGGACCTCCTATTAAAATTCACTATTTCAACGAATGCATTTTTATGCCCGAGCATATGCCGAGTATGGCAAGCTTTAACATATTGGTCATAAAAATTCGTGAATTGGGTATGGCCATCACAGTTTCACTGTCAAAAAGTCATATTTCCCTGGAACCCGTTTTGTTGTTGTTTGCCTATAAAAATCAGTGTAACAAATTGAATAAAAATCCAAGAAAGAAATCTGTTTTCAAGTTGGACCCCAATGATCTTGTTGGGTACAGATGGAGCACAACTGTACGAAAACGTATATTTTTTGAAATAACTATAATAAAAATCAGCAAAAGTTATATTGGACGACAGAAGTAGTGTCATATGGAAACCAATGTGGCTTAAGCTGATATTAGAGAGAGACCTAAAATGTCACCATGCATAATATACACATGCAAATACATGTTCATTTACAATTAAGAGTTCTTGTCGTGGTAGGGCTTTGTTAAGATGTTTTGGGGCAACAAATGATCTGGTAATATTTTTATTGGATACCAATTTACGTCAATACGCACGCATACAACCTGGGTTCATTATCGAATCGAACCCGGCATCAGCCAATAGAATTGCTTACATTTTCAACGCTGAAATAATCTTTCAATTGAGCGAGTTTCTCGACTAACATCTATGAAATAAGTTACTCCGCGTGGAACGACCAACTTACTTTGCTCCTGAAGCATTAAATAGTTCTGCCCATTCAGAAGGATTCCATAGTTCAGCATGAAACTGAGAAGCGAAATCAGGATAGGTAAACTTCGGAGGATAATTATCTTTCTAAACTCAGCATACGATGGGTTGGGACTCGGGCCCTGCCATTACCACCAAAAACCTTCATGCGCCAAGCTCCGGCACCGAGTACAGCCCCCACAATGAATAATGCCAACTTTGTCCATCGTCCTATACCACTGAGGCAAGTGGTCTGGAGTCAATGGATTCCCAAGTGGGGTTTGTTACTTTTTGGTTTGCTGACTGGCGCCGCTTTCTTGGCCGAGACATAGTGTCGTGTAACCATCGGCACCAGGCCTCCAAAGGAAGTTTTCTGAGTCCATGGCGAAGAAATTGGGGTAACATTTTGTTCCTTGACTGTCCCAAAGCGATATTTGTGTTCGTGTATCAGCTTGTATCGTCTGATTACGAAATGACCTATGCACTTAAAACCACACGACGGTTCTCATTATTGGATCTATATTGCTTATTATTTTATTTTGAAAACGTTTTAATTTTTCCTTGATAAACATATAAATGTGGCCGAATGACAACATTATGGGGCATGGGGTATGGGTATATGCGGTGCACAACATTTTAATTTTGTTTTGTTAAGAGTTGAAAAAAACTACTTGTAATACATTGTATTTACTTCAAAAAGTTTCGTTATTTGTATATGTACCAATACGTCATTTTGGAGCTTTTTTGGTGCATACACACACACGTTTTATCAACTGTTTAAAACTGTAGAGTGTAGGGCAAAACCCCCAATTCAGTCAATTGTCACGCGCTCATAAACGCACCAAGTTATTGAACTACCTCGTGTCTAGTTGTGTATAATGTTGGCTTTACAGATACTGGAAAGATAACTGCAAGTACAAGGTAATTATTTATTTACACTGTATAGAGATTGTAAATCTGATCGATAGATATTTTTTAAATTTTGACTATATTTTGCATTCTAACCGATGCGAATTGATGTTATTTACACTGAAGACGGAAGATAATAAACCAAAAAGACTGATAGAAGGAAAGCTTTATGTTAATAAAGCTCTAGCGAAAACGTTTTTCATGGTCTTATCTATCATACATATTGCGATACTTAAAACTGAAACATCCTTTGTGACTTATAGAATTGGTGACAATTGAACTAATCAATGATGGCAAGTCTTGTTAATAATAATCATTCATTGATATTTTAGCAATGACAAAAGACGAAACCATAAAAATACATGACATACTAACTTAGCCCCAGAAGCGTTGAATATATCAGCCCATTCGGAGGGATTCCAGAACTCGGCATGAAACATCGGTGCAAAGTCCGCGTAAGTGAAATCCGGTGGGTAGTTCTCATTCATATATTCCACTGTTAGAGGTATAGGTTCCCCCTGCCAGTACCACCAGAACCATTCTGAGAAGAAGCTCGGTACAGAAAACACTCCCCAGTGGATGAAAATACCAAATTTGGCCTCCTCATACCATTCCGGTAACGGTCGCGAATCTAAGGAGTTCCAGTTGGGTTGATATCCTTGTGTCTTGACCGGATGTACCAGTTGGAGCAATGAAAAACATAACAAAGGCACCAATGCCAGCAATATCGTAGGTGAAGGTTTTTGACGGTGGAGCTCCATTTGAAACAAATTTAAAATCATATATATTTAAATTGTGTTTTGGATAAACGAGCGGGATTGTGCAAGGCTCACATGTCTACACGTTCAATGTAATAATGGAAACCCGAACACACCCCCTTCCGGCAAATATATGCACGCGGTTCAAAGTATAGGTTTCTGCGGTATACTTCGTAGTCCTTATCTGCGCCTATGTGTGGATAGTTTCATCAAGTACATGTAGTCTAATTTAGTCGGCATGTCAGCTATGGATGAACTTTTCAAAACGAGTATTGGGCGCTTGACACGGAGGTCAAAAAGGTTTAACTTGGCCAGACCTGCTTCCAGAACCACTCAAGCATGAGACAATTACATTGTATTCTTCGCATGCTTGGATGATTGGAAGGCAACCAAAAGCCCTATACAATGATATACACGTATTGAGTGCAAAATCACTTTGAAGATGGTTACTGATGTGGTTAACCTCTGAAAATCAATCGAGCGCGCGGTGTGTGTGGGTTGTGGGTGTGATAAACGGTGTAGTTACTAAGATAGCAAACTGCCGTCGGGCCGACTTTCGTGATTACAGTCGGCACAGTCGGTCGGCAAACCAACGTCGGCCGACGTTGGGGAAAAAAGGTGGGGAAAATGGTCGATTGATGGTCGGCAAACCAATGTCAAACTGACGTGGAAAAACTGGGGGGGGGGTGAAATGGTCGATTTGATGGTCGGCAAACAACGTCAAGCCGACGTTGGAAAAAAAAAAAAACGGTGGGGAAATTGGTCGTTAGATGGTCGGCCAACCAAAGGTCAAGCCGACGTTGGGAAAACAGTGGGGGAGGAAAGGGGAAATGGTAGTTTGATGGTTCGGCCCAACCAAATCAAGACAACGTGGGAAAAACGTGGGAAAAAACGGTTGGGGGGAAATGGTCGGTGGATGGTCGGCAAGCCCAAACGTCGGGGCGAAGTTGGGAAAGAAAAATGTTAGGGGGAAATGTCGTTTTTTGTTCGCAGTCCAACGTGGGCCGAGTGGGGGAAATGGTGGAGTGAATGTTCGTTTTATGGTTGTAAGCCACGTCGGGGCTGAAGTTGGGAAAATGGTAGGGGAACTGGTGTTTGTGGTCGGAAGGCCAACGTTGGGGCAATAATTGTCCCGCAGACTAAAGTTAGCTCCCGAATTGGCTCAAATATTCTATTTAGGCCTAATTAATAAAGGGAAATTCGGAGAGGCCTATAGCCCATTTAGCCTCAGCAAAAAAAATAGGGGCCTATGCTAGCAACATTTGCATAAAAATAAAACATTATGCCATTTGCAGTGACTATTATTTTCGATTTTGTGCAATTTGTTTTCACCGTGATACGGGGGTTTCTTGAGCTTTTCGGTTTTTTTTCACCTCTGTAAGTCGGTGACGTTATTTCAACCATTTTATGAGTATGTGGTCTTTACTTGTGGTCCATCTACTGTGAAAAGCTTTTTATATTGATTATACCTATATTTTTGCCCTAGTTATTTAAGCAGGAGATAATAGCTCAAACTGGATGCGTCCAGTCGTCTAATACAAAGGGCCCTGAGTTCGATTCCGGTCACGGTAAGTCGATTTTCAGTATATAGTAGATTCAAACCCTCGTGTCACCAGAGGGAAAAGTTTTTTCGGACAGCGTCGATTAGTGGGCGGAGAGGGAGGCATCAGAAAAAGGAAATATGTGGCCGATTCACCTGTTTCAATGAACGAACTAAGATAATTGACCTTTCATGTTGAAACATTTTACATAGTTCCTTTGTATCCAAAACACGGACGCTCAAAGTTACAGTAAAAAACACTTCAACTCACCTGTTACATAGAATCCCACATGAAGCAAAATTGAGGGATTACTACTCAATGCGTTTACGCTGATTTGAATACGTCCATTAAGCATAGGAATTGATTTTTCAATGGCTATCGGACTACATGTTTCAATAGATTTAGCATGGAATTTTAACTTCCACCCAATGCACATGCCCCTCATTCAATGCCCATACCTTCCGAAAAATACTAGAGGTGACACGATGGGTTGAATCTACTATATATAATAATGTTCCTAAACATAAGATAGAAACTATACTGGTGTAATAAATGTAAAAAACCATAGAGAAATGTACTTTTTTTTTTAATTCAACAAGCCCAATTAGTGACTTTATAGCGGCAAAACATCGTTTTATTATGGTTGGGATAACGTTGGCCAAACATTGGCCCAACGTCAAAATACGACGCATGTCCATCGTTGGACCGACAGACAAAATGACGTTGGGCCAACGTAATTTTTCGTTGTATTGTTGTCGGCATAACGTTGGCCCAATGTTGTGCCAACGTCAAAAAATGATGTTGTGCCAACGTTGGGCTGGCGGACATTTTTACATCGGTCCAACGACTTATGTTGACGTTGACCCAACGTAGTTGATGCCGTTGGCCCAACGTTGGGCCAATGGTGTATTGCTATCTACCTAGGTTTGGATAGTATATCAGAAAAAGGTCCATTGTAAAAACAATCAGTGTTGGACTACGAAATAGTATACCTGCGGTATATAGCAATTTGATAATGACTTTAGTCATGTTAGTACACTATAGTATAAAGTACATAATCCTATGTTCATCAATGTTAAAGAAGAAGGTGTTATAGCCCTCAAAGTTTGTAATCCACATTGTGAATATTACCCTTCATCACTATTGTCCTTACACAGTAGTCATGCCCAATTTTGTGTATTAGACTTATAAACGGCCCTTTCACGGAAGAGAAATGTTGAATGGACTTTTGTTTGCCCTCCAGATCATGCAAGCATGCAAAGAATACAATTCATGCACCTCGTTCACCTGAACATTACAGATATTTGTGCAGGTGATTCTTGTGTATTCTCTACACGCTTGGATTGTTTTGGAGGACAGGTCTGGCCAAGTTAATCTATTGACCTCCCGCGAAAGCGCCCTATAAGAGTTCTCTTCCCACAGGAATAAACGCATATGAAGTAAATTAAATCACTAACTTCCTAAATAGCATGTTATAATTGAAAAACAAATACAGAAAGAAAGGAACTAATTGACTTACTTTGCTCCCGACGCCTCAAATACGTCTGCCCATTGCGAGGGATTCCACAGCTCTGCATGAAACTGGGAAGCAAAATCAGCATAAGTGAACTTTGGGGGGTAGTTAAGTTTCATGAACTCGACATAGGACGGGTTGGCACTACCTTGCCCATTCCACACCAGAACCATTCGTGATCCAAAACTGGGAACCGAGAACACGCCCCATGAAGGAAAATTCCAAATTTGGGCCTCGTCTACCATGTGGTAGCTTCAAGAATCAATGTAATGCCAGTTTAGGTTGGTATTGGGGGGCAAAGTAAGCCCCCAATGGAATACAACCTAAGGCAATTAACGTCAGAAGTCCTAGCAGAAGGCCATTTGTGAGATATTATATAGGAAAGCCGTCCGGTTAGATATCGTCTCACTGTAGATGTAATAGAAGATAATATCGTTTATTTGACAACACACAACTCATAGTCACAAAAGGGCCTTGAGTCAAAAGCGTGAACCACGGCGAGTCACAATAAAAGAGTATTAAACGAGTCCATTCTATATATTTTGGTTATAATTTGCAGTAATGAACTGAAGCCCCGGCTATCTCCACCTGTTTACCACTGGCTCACCGCTGGCACGCCTACATCTTTAATAACACAAAAACAATTCTTCAATTCTCTCAATTCTCCCGGGGGCACTTGTAATTCAGAGGTGGAAATGATACGTGAACACGGACTTACAAAATGCACCCTAACAAGTATTTCCCACCGACTAAAACATACCCCTAAAAGTATTTTGCTTTTTTTGGCTCACCCTAAAGAAGTTTTTTGTATTTTTTGCTACCACTATAAACACGCAAGCAATGCATTGTGTCGCTGATATACCATTTATTATCTTGTTTTTGCTTAACACAGTTATTTTTGATGATTTTGATCTCTGCTTTGAGTATTGCATACCCTAAAAAACAACGTACATCACAATTCCCAGGTTAAGAAAACATACCCCTTTTTTTTCCCCATATTTTGCTATTTTGAACACCCTAATCAATGACGGACGCCCGTACATCGCCTGTTGGAAAAAGGGACTCTTTTTATATATTATAATATTTATATGCGTTTTTCCGTGTTCAAGCTCAATATCCACCTTATTGAATACAATTGCCCCCGGGATTCAATTCTAAAAAATCGTCGAGTCGTTACGCCTTGTACATACAATATACAAGGGGACAAAATAAACATCTTCCCTATCACAGGGACCAGGTGTTAAATAACTGGATTGCTAGCTCATTCTTGTATTGTTATTCCAGACTAAATAGAAGAACACCCAGAAATAAATAGCTCATTGACGTGTGTAAAGCTTATTCCTCAATTATACAATGGAGACTAGGACCTTTTTTGATATGTTGCCTCCCACAAGCATTATATATACATTTTGCTACCTTAACCACTCGTCTACCAAGGGGGGTGGGGTGGGGGGTGGGGTGGGGGGGGTGGGGGGGTGTGGGGGTGGGGTGGTTACCCCCCCTAGTGAACTTCGCACCGGTGCGCTAAAATGTACGAAAACTAACTTGCGTACAAAGCTTCTAGGGTAATCGTTCCTCCTACTCCTCATCCTGTTCGTCCCTCCGGTCAGTTTTCAGTCAAAAAAATGTGAAGGTAGCAACCTTCACCGGGGTTAGGTCAATGCCGTCCAAAGTCGAAGGTGGGGGGGGGGGGGGTTGCCACCCAAGGATATTTTCTGGTTCATTTTTGAAAATATTATGCACATTATGGCTCTAAAACTCAAGTTGGGTAATGTAAGACTAGCCAAATGCCATCATTTAGAGCTGAAAACCGCATGAAATCCGATATTCCTGGCGCTTTTTAGCGCACAATTGGATTTTTTCGTTCGCCTATTTGCGGGGTGGAAAATTGCCAATTTTGTTTGGGCCGACGCGCTGACTTGATGACGTCATTGACGCCATACTAAGGTTATGTTGGTTGTAACGTATTTTGGTATCAATGGAAAGAGGAGGGCCATGTATCCATTGGGTATCACAATCATAATCTCGGGTGCTTTATAAAACCATTCTCGAGGGGGTGGTAACCACCCCCCCCCCCCCTTGGTAAACCGTGTTACAAACAGCTGGTAAGACGAGGGTTAAGATATGTTTTAATAACAATTTTACCCCTCAAGTATTAATCTTCAATTGCGTCCGATTCGTTCTCGCTGTCAGAATCCTCTTCTAATTTCAATAAACCTGTTCAATTTCAACGTCAACAGATGTTCTCTTTATCCAAATAAGATCTCTCCATTAAGTGTGTCGCAACTGCATTTGTCCAGTCAAGAAGCTGTAAATGTTGTTTCATTGGCGCTCATCAAATGATTTCTTAATCGCTGCTGAATTGCTGCCATACTGAATTGAGTATTGTTCCTAGAAACGTAACGGTTCATGTTAGCCCATATCAGCTCTTCAGGGTTCAAGTCACATTGGTAGGGAGGTAAACGTACAATTTCATGGCTGTATTTTTTAGCCAGAATGTCAAATTCATATTAAATTAAATGAAGTTTATATATTCTAAATGGAAATTAATAGTTTCCAAACACATTTTCACAGTTATATATAGATATAATATACATATAGAACTGCATTAATTTGTGACACTTGCTGGTGAGTAACATAATATTTTATATATGAGGCCTAAACACCTGTATACAAGAAAAGTCCTGGGTGCAAAGCCCTCTTTTATCTGTGTTTGTGAAACATATTCGATCGTAGTCATTCAGGGCTAAACTTAGTCCGAGTACTTTCTGTAATAAGTGCCGTACTAAATGCAAAGTGCATTTTGTATTAACAAGTATAGAGAGACATTCATATTTTTGACAAAAATTAACAAGCGATTAATCTGGGATTAAGGGGGCTAAGACATGCTAGCTCCGCGCAGTACATCTGCCACACCGAGCTGTATTTACTATAGTAAGATTTGTTTTTTTCCTGTCAGTTCATTAAAAGTTTTTTTGGGCGTGTCGACGATTCCATTCGTTCTGAGAGGGTGTATGCGTTACCCACTAATTCAATAGAAATGCTAATGTGACAATGTCGGATCAGATTAAGGCCATAATTAAAAATGTCCCTTTTCTCAAGAAGAAAATAATGCAAGGCAAATGCACTGAATAAATTCCAAACATCAAACTTGAACAAACTGAAGCATTCAACATAAGAAAAGAAAATGATACGAATATTAAGTAATTACTACTCGCCAAAATGTTCAGTCGTTGTCATTATTGCTGGAAGAGGAGGAATCTCCACTATCAGAATGATTTTTACAACACATCAGGAATTTCAAAATGACATATGTTGTTGTTTTTCCAGTATGATTTCTCTATATCAACAATGTGCTTGCATGCATTTTCCTTCAGTATTTTTCATCACTAAGGAATATTAGAAAATGTGATGCGTTTAAGCCTCGTTTACGCTTGTTTACATTCGTCTTGTTCCAGAAATAATGTTTGACGTCTTTGTCCAATCATGTACAAGTACTGAAAGTTTTGGTCACTCATAACGAAGTACAATAATTACGTGGCCTAATCCTCCTCAGATTAGGATGTTTCCCCGCCTCGATATTCATGATACTTTCTCCCTTCTTTGGTCTCCAACAAAGGAATGAAAGCGTGTCTTCAACTGTACACCATCTATTCAACTGAATCTGTGTATGAAGCCCTTTTATTATTTGATACAAAAAGGGTTCATGTAATTCCGATTATTAAAGCATCAATGTCTGCGTAACAAAGTTGAGCATTTTTCAGAGTTACTACGGCCTTTAGTGGGTTGTGACAATTAGCGACCCTGGTCACTATTGACCCTGATGAATTCATCAGACTTGTTACGGAATAACTGCATATTATGTGTTTATTCCCGTACAACACTAAATCACTCAATCCACGTTTGGCGATGGTAGGTTGTTCCTGTTGAAGCATCATAGGTCCGCTGCAGGTATCATAGTCCGGACTCCAACGGAATTAAGCGTGAAACGATGTTGCGTGAAGAGTCACTGATCGACGATTGCCCTAGTTGTCACCCCAGTTGTTTCCCGGACTGGTGAGTCCGGAGGACTATAATCTCCTGCCACCACCGGTGTGAAAGTAATCATAGTCCGCAGGTATCGTAGTCAGGGCTTCCATAGACAACAACGGAAAGCTGCGTGAAATTAAATGTGCGTGAAGATCAACTGAATCGATTGCCCTACTTGTTCACCTTGTTTTCCCCGGACTGTTGTGCCCGGAGGACTAATATCTCCTACTCCGCCACCCGGTAACATAACAAATCATGTGTCAATATTTTTTGCAGTCCTTTGGGGACCGGTTTTCAGTGAAGGTGTTATATTATATACAAGTGAAAGAGTATAGCTTGATCATTGGTAGATTATCAACAAAATTTGAAATTCAGTCTGTGTAGTAGAACCTAGGCCCCGACTTTCCGGCCCTAGCTGGTCGAAAGCGGCTATGTGGTATCACACGTCGCTCAAATAGTGTTAAGCGCTATTCTATGGCCTTCTTCTTAAATCTATGCTATAAACTCTAGCAAAACTTGTCAACTTCTGTGAAAGTTTCAGTTGTGATCTATAGGGGAAATGGATTCAAACATTCAAAATATTGTCACGCGGGTTCAAATCACAGGGTGCGATGGGTATTTTTACGTGTATTTCATGGAGCGATATATTTAGTTGTTGTGCGCCGCTTAATTTTAACACACATTTTTGAGTTTTTCTTTATGTTCATAAACTTGATTACTCTAAGAAAAACGTCACGTCTATTAAGAAAAATTCATCAGGTTTGGCAAAATAGCCTTTTGAACATTATTAAGTAACCCAGAAAATGCCCCTCAAATTCGCTCTTTTTGGCAAATTGCGATAATGTGTTTGTCCTATGCCAGAGAGGATTGTGTTAAGTTTTATGAAAATATAACGGCGTTTGCAGAGTAGACAATTGCAAGCATCAGATGCAAATTACAAACTCTTAGAAGCTAAAGCCAACTCCCCCAACTCCTTACACAGCATGCATTAAAGGAGATCATCACGCAACGCTTTGCTTATTGTGTTCCACCACTGATTTGATGGGAGTCCGCCAATGGGGTGAAACGCATTCAAACCAGTCGTTCCGTGCTGGGCGCTGACATTTTGAGTATTGCACGGAATAATTATCAGTTTTGGGTGCTTGTATACACACATATGTCAATTCGATACACCAATCCGCCAAATATCCAGTTGTTGGATCTTGGGTGCTATTGGGTGGTTTAAATTTTGGTCCTACCATGGCCACACGACGAATGAAAATGACACATCAGTCGTCATGATCAACCGCCTCATGAATACAATCTTTTCACCTAAGCGCGCATTGCATTATGAAGAAAAAAGAGATCTGCGCACAATGATCCGGTTACCTATTATTACACCTGGCCACCTCTAACACATACTTAATTTTGTATCACTATCACTCCCGTATTGTGTATATGCCAAAGCGGCACCCACAGTATGTGGAAGAACGGAGGCAGCATTTGCTCTTCTATTGTTGGTACGCTATTTTTCTTTGTGGTCGTCAAAACATGCGAGTACGGTGAATTTCTACAGATTACTTACGTTTTGCCTCCCTATCTATAAGAACCTCTTTGGAGCAGCCAGTTGCCACAAATAAAGCAGGTTGTGATGGAAGTTAAATTTTAGCGGATTATATAGCGGTCTCACAAAATGTCCACTGTAATTCTAAGTTTTAAAAGCGGGACTAAACGTCAACCAATAAGCTATTCAGCATGTAATGATCGAGTAGAGCCATTCATATTGGATTCCCTCATCCAATGCTATACAATCCCTTGAAATTCCCCGCGTAAAAATCAATTGAGACATTCCATTGCGTTACCTTGAAATGACATTTTGCTATCTGGCCAACTGAACGGTGATGTGGGACAGGTGGTACTTCAATTGACTCTACTCTTCATTGGAAATCTTTACATCCGAAGTAAGGAGGCCAACTCATTATTTGTATTGAGGTTAATCTGTGATTTCGAAGTAGTTATTTCTTTATTGGAATGTAATCACTGCAGTTACGCGTCGATTCAAGGCATGCAAACCTATTAGACATGTTAGATACTCAAAAAGTAAATTACTTTCTTTTGACAAACATCATGGGACAAACTATAGACATAACGTAGCAGTGGCCGCGAGATGGCCAAAACGTCATTATGGCCGTGAGATTATTGGTAACATGGATGCGCCCATCAGTTCCCGATTTCATTTTTGTCTTCTAATTAGCTAATTAACTTTTTGTAATATCATCAATGTTGATAATCGTTTCAACATAATTTATCACATATGTAAACTAAAAATTAGCGTGTTATGTCCCTTTAACAACCAAACATGACGAATATATGCAGCGTCTAAATGCAACTGATAGTCCATTTCTCTATCCTTCTCAGAGTTGGGGATAATTGTTGGCGGTAAGGTTAGGGTTAGATTTAGGATATTCAGTCAGCGTTGGTGATAGGAGTTGGGTTAGGATTGAGGTTATAAATAGGGTTAGGGATAAAGTTAGGGTTACGGTCGGGTTAAAGGTGCAACAAGAGATTTTGAGGCACCCAAATATTGTGTCATAATAGTAATTCGATATAGATTAGACACTCAATAGATATATTTCCTGGTAAATTGACTATGCCAAAATGTCTTAAAAGAGAAAAAAAGTTGATTTTGATTTGCTTACATTTCAATATAAAACAGGCTGAATTTGATATTTGCTCCTATACGAAATTAGAAATTTCACAATTTTTGTATCAAAGAAACATTTTTCAGCTTAATCCTTACAGATGGGGATATTTTTCATGGAAAATTTTACAAAAATCAGTACTTTTAGATCTTTTTTAGGGACACATGATAGTGAAATTCTCCGTGACATTTAAGGTTAAGCCAATCGGTTAGGGTGAAGTTTTTAGGGTTGGGTTGGATTAGGGTTAGGTCTGGGGGCCTAGGGTTAGAGGGCGGGGGGGTGTTTTGGGGCTTAGAATTCGTTTGTTCGGGGCCTTGGTTACCGTTAGGGCTGGGACTAGGATTTAGGGAGTATTAAAATGCTCACTGGAAAGGCACGCGACAGTTACTTTCTTGTCTCTTTGAATTGGATGCACGGTCATTTTGAATGAAGGTTGGGGTTCAAATAACGATAGTGCAGGCTGGGAATGTTAATTTAGTGCAGAAATTTTGTTTAAAAGCAAATTTTTCACGTGATTCAAATGATTTGGATGTCTATTTTGAGATACATATGTTTCCATTTTTTTCAAATGCTTTACAGTAGTTCAAATCCAAGATGGCCAGGCCAAGGGTATAAAATAGGGCTATTAACCACTAACTTCCAACAAGCCCATAAACCTGGAAATGCCCCCAGATCCTCCAGTGCCCATTTAATTTGGTTGGAAGACCGGCTGCTGGTATGTTACATGATTGTCAAGAAATTTGCTGGTATGATTTTTAATATCACCATTTTCAAAACTGGCCGCCATTCAAATCAATGTGTCTATAATCTTGCCTCTGAGACTCATAGAGGCAAACATGCGTGCCTATACCCCTGTTTCAGGGCAGGAATCTATAAGAACATTGATACACAAACATTGGATCATTTAGTTGTGGCAGCCTCTTTAATTTAAAGATGGCCGCCAGCAAACTTAGGATTGTCTCAACATACAGGCCTGGGAAATGCATAGTAGTATATAAATAGAGTGCCCTCCAAACTATATTACGGAGGGTCCGTAAAAAAATAACAAAAGTGTAAAAGATAAGATACATAAGATACCATGTCTTTGACCATAGTTGTTTTTTTTATCATCTTTATTAACGGGATATAAAAACAAAGACTGTACATTAAGATTCCAGGAACGGAATGGGGCAGACCCATTCATACAGGAGAAAACAATAAACACTAAGACATAATATCATAAATACAATAAAATACAAGATGAGGTTTAAACCTCATACCGGCAGGAAGGTATTAAAAAATATAAAAAACGACTAAAAGAACACACCAACCTTCTCGGGAGGAGTGTTGAACAGGACGGCCTAGATCTTAGATAAGGACACTCCTCAAGTTGGCTCTGGCTTGCATTCCAAATTCAACATAACGCACATGAGAGCTGTTTTAGTTTAGAAATATGTGGTAGACATATGGTCTTTGGTTTTGACACCCAATAACTCATTAAATATGTGCCACAACTGTCTTGTTTTCTTTAGTATTCTTTTAAGGCCCACGGGTGATGCCCAATTTAAATACAGCCAAAACCACAATTATAATCACCAGAATTGATGTCGGAAATAAGGGAGCTGTACTTTTCAGTCTTGCGGTTATGGGCAGATGGTAATATTAATCTCGAATGGAATGGTAAGTTCAACTGCATGAATGCGTTTCTGAGCATTGTCAAAAATAACAAGGTAATGGGACAGTTGATGGTTGGAAGGATATGTGGTGGGATGGTGACTACCATTGATGTAGAACCCGGAAACATCAGCAATAGATTTTCACCGCTGCATCGGCAGGAAGATTGTCATTGAGATGTTTAACAATGGTCAATAATGTGGAATTGTGCCTCCATGTATATCTCCCTTGGTGAGGAATGTGGAGCAATTATTAAGAATATGGTGAAGAGTTTCTTTATTGCCACAAAAGTTACATTTAGTATTTGTCCTTTTTCCCATGTTTTGAGATTTGTAAAAGTAGGTAGATAATCAATAAATGTCCGTACGGCAAAACTCAAGACGCCCCTAAGAAGATCATAAATAATAGATTTCCAATTAAGATCAATTTGTTCCGACTCAATGAGTTTAAGAAGATTCCCTTGTTGGACAAGTGGGAGGATATATTCTCTCCAGAAATCCTTCCGCTGGGTGATAAGGCTTTTGATTTGTTCCTTAACATTCTTCCATTTGGATTTGACTTCATTGGCACAGGAATTCAATAGCGATCTCAAAGTTTTCCTTCCATTTGCCAATCCCATTTTTTGCCATCTTCCGTTTCCATAGGCGTTCCCATAATACAATACTTGTTGTGAGTACAATGCAGATGATCAGTAAAGTCCGAGCGAAGGTCACTGTACTAAGTGACCAAACTGGCCGTAGTGTTCTATGGTGAATATTGGCCATATTGAAATCCAGTCACAAGCAAAGATGAAAATGAAAATGAAAGAAACACTCACGATGCAATAGAATGTCCGTTCCAAAGTTATTCCTGGGTATCCATGGATGAAATCAAGACAGAACATATAATAAAATACAATAAACGAAACACTGTAGTCAGTTCCCCAGCAAAATTTGCTTTAGAGATAAACTCCGGGAGCAGCCGAACCAGCTGCTGACGTCTGACCAATCATCCATTCCAAAATGTCCAGAGAACGCCTATGGAAACGGAGAACGCCTATATCTGACATTTTTTAAACATTCTCAGAATGGCAGCTTATATGGCCACCTTCATTTTCTCCAAGCCTATAAATTAAAGTATGCGATACATGCCTCTGGCCATTACAAATCCATACCTGGCATTTTTGTTTTCTTAACCCTCGTCCACCGAAGTGTTTACCACCCCCTTCTATTTTGTTGATAATTAACCCTAAAAGAGCCGGCTTTTTGGACTCATCTCACCGCCGGGGGGGTTCCTCCGCCCCACCCACCAGTATCTCGGAAACGGATTGATGAACTATCATATAGGCCTTATGTGTGGTACCAATATGGATAGCTAAGACCCTCCCGAGTCCATTGATACCAAAAAAGTTCAAACATACCTTGTATGACGTCAGAGTGACGTCAAACATGACGTCATACAAAATGCGAAAAATCTAAAAAAATCGCAAAATGTTTTTTTGCCATTTTTTCAAGCAAAAGTTGGATTTTTTGGCCATGATGTGTGTAAAAGTATGCGCACACATGCTCTTACTACAAATAAATAAGATAAAACATAGTGTAACTGTATCCTTAGCACAAAAAATGGATTTCGCTTTTCCGTGTATAATTTCAATGGGAAATAGCTTTCTTCGCACTTTTCTTCGCACGCAGCGCGCGATTACGTAACACCGCGTCATAACCGTAGGTCCGATTTTGTTCAAAATGATCTTAAATCAAGAACAAGGCTCCAAAGAAAAAAGTCATGTAGTTTCGGCGTGAAAAAAAAACCAAATAGGTGAGATACAATAAAAAATGTCGAGGGGGGGGGGCGGATTCCGCCCCCAGGCCTTTTAGGGTTAAATGTAATTGCCAATTGACATTTTATGCTTCTTTTTATGCGAAAACAAACACCCACCGGGGTATAGGTAAGGTACAAGGTGATCCCAAAGTGATGGGGTGGAGTGGGGGGTGCAGGTCGCTATTCAGAAGACCTATTACTCAGAAGACCCACTATTCAGAAAACCCACTACTCAGAAGGTCCGCTATTCAGAATTTTCTGAATAGCGGGCCTTCTGCATGAATAAAGGGATTTCTG
>JAMKCH010027853.1:0-24031 GCA_023653785.1 Ophioderma brevispina | reverse complement strand
GATGTTGCCAGCATTGCAATTGCAAGCCTTATCGTCAATAAAGGTTTTTACATCAGCTTAAATTCTTAATATCCATGTCTATGGAAATATTCATCAACATTGGAAAATTGTATGTGATTTAATTGTCACTTGTTCTAATGAATTCAATCAAACGAATCTATTACCATTGATTAGACAATATGATTGTAGAGAAGTTCCAATAATGATCATATTTCATGGATAGTACCTGCGTATGCAACTAATATAATTTTCACAAGTATACCTGCGGGTCGCCATCCAATTCCTCGTTACTGTGGTATCCTTGCCAGACGTATCTCTGAAACTCAGTTCAACCTGAGCTTTCACTTCTGTTTCATCTGCCAACTGAAAAAATAAACAAACCAAAACGGAAAACATACGTGACTGGACTGACAAAACGAGCATCGGTCTTAAGACTGCCTTGGTGCTGGGATTCTAACATCACCTTGCTTAATGCAAAACGAGCACGCATACATATAGCACTGAATGTGCGTGTCGAAACAACTACTGTAAAGCTTTGAAAGTAAGCACCGCACGTATATGGAAGCCACACAAGGGTTCACTTTCTTCTTTCCCCAGATAAGGACGCCTTATCTCCAAATAACACTCCGTAACTGGGAGAGGATGATAAACGACTCGTTTAACTAGAGATAACAAAGCTGAACCCCAAATAACGATCCTTATCTGGGGTTAACAAAGCTGAACCCCAAATAACGGTCCTTATCTTAAGTTACAATGCGGTTCTCTAACCACAAAGGTCCCCGCTCGTCACGGTAGATGAAAGGAGGAAAAGTAACTAACTTAAGATCAAGGGAGGATTGTGATGGAAACCAGAGAGGCTTGGACATGTACCTAGCAGTTTCAATACAGTGATGACCAGGATGACTGTCGAAAAATTCTGGTATCAATGTTGAATACACCACCGGTTCATGACCTACACCCATTTGTAGGTGTTTGATTGGGATGGCCCCCCACATGACCTTGAAATGACCTTTAAAATATTCAGAACTGAATGTTGACCACATACACCAAGTTTCATGACCATACAAACCATTTGCAGTGATGGACCGTGGATGACCCCCAGGAGACCCAGAAAGACATGACCTTGAAAAAAATGGGCATCAAATGTTGACTGCACCCACCAGGTTTCATGACCATACGACAATGCAACAGCTATTTGACCTTGAAGGACCCCTCATGACCTTGAAATGACCTTCAACATTTTTGGCTCTGAATGTTGAGCACACTCAACCAAGTTTATCATCCTACCAAAATTGACAGGTAATTGACAATTGACAAAGTCATTTTAGACCACATTGACCTTTGACCCCATGGCACATGACCTATCTCCGAACTCATCCGAGCCTATTAAAGACGACATCATCCCAGCGGGCATAGTGTTTAGAGCGAGTCGAAAACGACGTTGGCACGTCAAAAATAGGTCGACGGTTTTTATAATTGACGTCGAAAAATGCAAATTGAATCGACGTTTTCCGTTTTACGACAGACGTCGATCTATTTGCATTTTCGACATAAAATAGTGTGTAAATTTCTAAACTCTCGACCGTCTTCGACGTCAGCACGATGCCCACTGGGATGGTGCAAAGATGGACACCGGTACTTGCTTAGATCAAAGATATCGTGTTGACAAGGGTAATTATAGCAATTTAGCCCTATTTTTGACCTCATTTGACTTTGACCCATGACACATGACCACTTCGGATCCCACCCAAAGCCTACTCGAGATACATCTATATAGCGTGGGACACACGAACACACACACACACGCACGCACACACGGACGCCTAGCATTTCTATAGTCCCCCTTCGCCACAAAAGTTGGCGGGGGGACAACAAAGCTTAAGCTCGAAGAGGCTGAACCCTAAATAACTGGTACTTATCTGGGGTTAACAGAGCTGAACCCCAAAAACGGTCTTATCTGGGGTTACCCAAAGCTGAACCAAATAATGGTCCTTTATCTTAGATAACAAAGCTGAAACCAAATTAACGGTCTTTCTGGAGTTAGTTAACCAAGCTTATCTTGATAACGAATTATCTAGGGTTAAGGCCCCTTCTATCAATAAGCTCAGTTAACTCAAGAATTTACCCCAAATTACGATCTCTATCTGGGGTTACAAAGCTGAACCAAAAATAACGGTCCTTATCTCGAGATACACAGCTCAACCCCAAATAAGGCCCGCGTTACTTTGGTAGGTTCAGCTTTGCTAACCGAAGATAGGAGGTTAAATCCAGATAATGGCGTTATTTGGGGTTCAGGATTTCGTAGCTGGAGATAAGGTTGCCTTATCTCGAGATAAAAGACCTTATTGCTGAGATTAAGCTTAACCCCATGTAAGGTCGTTATTGGGGTTCAGCTCTTATCTCGAGATAAGATTTGTTAACTTAAGATAAGGCACATTATTTGGGGTTCAGCCTTTGTTAATCCTAGATATGGTCCGTTATTTGTGTTCAGCTTGTTATCTCCAGTTAACGAAGCGTTATCTCCTATTAACGAGTGAGTGTATGTGGAGATAGGGGCTTCCTTAGATAGGGATAAGAAGAAAGTGATGAACTTGGCTTCCATACACGTATGACCTGAAATTTGTAATAGCGGCCTCCTGCAACAATAAAGTCCAATTTTTCAGCAGCTGTGCAAAGCGTAATGTTGGCAATAAATTCGTCCAAATTCTAATACTAATGCTATTTAGCAGCGCGGTGCTCTCAAATTTGTTTTAATGAACTGACTGGTCCATTGTAATCCAATCACAATCTTTTACATTTGTATGGACGGTTTGCTGGATACACCTGAATCGTCAGCTGTGAGCATCTGTGTGAATGCACCCCACAGCGACATCGGTGAAGTCTTGATCTTTCCTGGATTAAGATGTCTCTACCCTACCTAATCTGGTAAAAAACAACTATCCTAGGCAACTGGGTTGGAAGAAAGAGAACAAGAAAGAGAAATAAATAGTTCACAATATCAGTATTAATGATTACTGCATCAAAGGAAATGAACACCATACATATTATTAGGAGCCGAAATGCTGTGTAACAAGGAATATCTTGAGACGTGAGTCACGTGACTTGAAAATAACTATTGACTGTGATATCTTGCAAAAGCAAATATGATTTTTGAAGATTTTGCAAATTACCGATTGTACCCACATAATGACCTTTGACCCCAATTATGTTATCATTTTAATAGACACCTACTAACATGACTAATGTCAAGTCATCTGTGCAAATTGCAGTACAGTGCTATCTTGCATATAAAGCAGATAGGATATTTTGAAGATTTTGCAAATTACACCGGTAGGTCCCCCTTAATGACCTATAACCTCAAATATGTTAAAATCATCATAGACACCCACTAACGTCAAGTTCCCTGTGCAAGTACCAGCATCGTGCTGCCTTATAGCAGATATGAATTTTTGAAGATTTTTCAAACTGAGACCTGACCCATAACTTTTATTAAGGGTCTCAATTTCCTTCATATGCATGAGTCACGGTATAGGGTGCAGTGATCAAGTTTGGTCAAAATCGGTCCAGACATGTCATTGATATAAGGGGTCGAAGTGCTGAAAGAATAAGAAAAAAAGAAACCACAAGCGAGCACGCAATAAAGCAAGCAAGCCATAAAGCAAGGTGAAGCAGAAAGAAAGAAACAAACAAACAAACAAAGAAAGAAAAGAAAGAAAGAACAAACAAACAAACAAACACACAAGAACAAAAAGACCATGTCGGCTGCACCCGCAGGGTAAAGAAAGAAGACAAAGAATTCGCACAAGTAGAAGTCCTAGCCATGCTAGGTAAGAAAGTCAGTCAAGAAATTATTTAAGAAAGCATGGTTGCAATTGGCGTATAGTAAATGTATAGACTCCTATTTCAATACTGATGCAATAAAATGCATCTTGAACTTGAGTACTGGTCAAATTTGTTGTTAATTTAATGTTAGCAAATTGCTGGATATGTCAATCATTTTGACATGTTGTGACTTTCGAATTGGAATATGGTCCTCAATTGTGAACCTATATAGTCCTGATTTTCACTCACAGTGTGTGATACTTTTTTTTTTTTTTTTTTTTTATTTACATCACATGCTGTAGTAGCATGAGGAACTTTCCTCATATTCACAAGTGGGAGATAGGAATCAAGAGTAGAAGAATATTTGCAATGTCCAAGATGCATGACTTTCAACTGTGTGTTATCATTGTTATTGCATGTGCAAATCACTTGTCAAACAGATCTGAGTGATAATCTATGTAGGGCATTCTTGGAGTACTGTATTAATCGAAAATGCAATTATTCAATTAAAAGTAGTTTAATTTTACTTCTTGCTTCAATCTTTGTTACTCACCTTGGGATCATAAATGAAGGCATCATTCTTGCTCAGTGGCGGTGACTCTCCAGTTGAGACGTATTGTAGACACTCGATCACCGTCTGACAAAACAACGGAAAGAGCAAATAGTTAACCTTGACAGCAGGCACACAGGACCACACAACCTATTGGGTACCAAAAAAGCCAATGGGGAATGTAATATATCAATTGAACTACTCTAGTTCATCTAGAAAAAAAAAAATATGGTAAAATGTTGACTTTTTTGTATCCAGACACAAATCTTGCTCACACACGTCCTACCATACACACTTAGTATTCCGTAATATATACTGAACTAGCCTTACATAACATAAACATCAAACTTAATGCCCGTGGACCAGTACTGAAACAACGAAGCTAGACAAACTCTTTAAACTTCAAAAAAGGTCATCCGCATATGCACAAACTCACCATACCTCTCCCATTCCAAACCATTTTTCTATGAATTAAAAACTTTAAACATCTTTGACATAAACTTCAACTGCTCTTTTCATGTATCGCTACTCCATCAAGGATCTTCCGAATTAATTTGGTGGTTTCTTTACCACACATAGTGAAATTCATAATTATAATACAAGAAATGTTCATCATTACCAGACTCCTAAATGTTATTCCTTATTAATCAGAAACTCAATTAAATTTGTTGGTCCTGCCTCCTGGAACAAACTTGATAAGACGCTCACATCAAGTAAAACACCTGGTTGAGAGAGGGCATATTTTAAAATTATTGGATTTCGCTTCATTTGAATTTGAAGTTGTTCTTGGATCTCTGATATTTAGAGTAATTCCATATTTTTTGAGAATATGAAGTAGAATAGATAATTATCATTTTATGGCGACGCCATTCTTGGCTTTCTCAAAATGCTCAGGATGCCCATTGCACACGGAAGATTCTTATTCTACACACCCTACTCATATCATTTTCAGCAAAAAATGTGTCCATACTCAACTGTACGATCACACGAACGTTCTACCTGACTATAAAGAACGGTACGTATCCAAATGTTAATCTGAATGTCTGATTTTGAAGGTGTGAATATACGAATGTGAATGACAATGTGGGAATATCCTAATTTGCGAATGTGAATATCGGGCTAAGTTGGATCACTGTGGAAATTGACTCGTACATCGTGCATAAAACACACAGGACGGATAGGCTGTAACGGGAGTTTCCGTAACCTGACCTATCTGACACACTTTTTTTCTGAAACACTTATGAATTCGGAAACCTTAACGGAATAAACCTGTGCTTTATTCCGTGAAGGGTTTCCGAATTCATAAGTGTGTCAGAAAAAAAGGGTGTCAGAAGGGTCAGGTTACGGAAACTCCCTCCTTTTGGCTAAAGCTGAGGGGATAAACATGACTTACTGTTTTACCAGCACCATTGTGTCCCGTAATAAGGGTAAGAGGATGGAAGAATTCAATGCTTTGCTCGTCTTGATCCTCATGGCCAAAGCTTCGGATGCCACGGACGCTCAGTTTATCTATAGATGACATTGCAGGCTGCTAGACATGTAGAATGGGTCGGACGATAATTGTACCTGAAAGAAAATGTATACAATTTATAAATTGTGGCTGACATTTAATCCAATGAGAGCATGGTGTTTGGTGTTAGCACATGTAATATAGTTGGGATGCAGGCTCTTTGGAAAACACATAGGGAGGGAAGTTGTGTAATAGATCAGGTTCTTCTCTCGGGTGTCCAACACATTGGTTCTCAAATCTGATCCCCAAAATGGGTACAAGTCTGGCTGCTTCACGGATTCCGCAATTCCTTTTCTGTGCATTGTTGCTCCAACAGTGACAGTGGGCAGACCAAGAGTTCCATTGTCTGTGGTGCTGTTCCACAACCACCTTGCATTCGCCCATTAGGAGTCAGCTCAGGTGCAAATATATGCTCACCATGTTCAATACCATAGCTGTTACCAATACCAATAGAATCCCTTGGTGGCCACCTGGCTCCCTTGGTGCCACCATGGCACCCTATGGGCAATTTGAGTCACAGGATACAAGGATGAATTTACAAAATGCATCAATAAAGTTTTGAAAATATGGAGTACAAGTCAACGTGACGTGTCTTTACGATGGCTAAATAACGACGTGTAGATTAAAACATAGGTCATCAAATCATAAAAATATTTTTGTTACAACAGGTAAATTTTCACTTGTGTTGAAAGTACTAGTCATATTATCTGACTCGATGACTGTAAACAAATATGTTTTTTCCTACTCTAAGATTCAACTAAAAGAGTGTTTCTATGGATTGCAAACTAACAGTGCACCTAGTATCTTGTGGCATGTTTTCGATCAGTATTGTGCCAAAGTCCTATAATTTGAAAGTTTAAAATATGCCTTTTGTTTGCAATGTCTTGCTCTTTCTTTAACACCTCGCTGTAACCAGTGGGCTAGCCAGGGAGGGGGCTCAGGGGGGCGCTAGCCCCCCGTCAAATTTGAGAACAAAATCTGTGCAAGAATCAGCCCTATGTTGGGACAAATTATAGGGCACAAAGACAGTCTCACTCCCTCACTGGCAATCCTGGCTGCGCCCCTGTAATCCTAAGTTCAGTACAGTAACTACAGCTATAAACCTAACCCTCAGTCTTTAACACTAACCCTATGTTAAACCTATCCTAAACCCAAAAAAAACATTGTACCTGTTTATTTTCAGCTGGGTGACCTTACTGGAGAACTTTAAAATTGGGAGCCCGTGCAATCACTATATCGTGACGTTGTATGGCAAACGTGTCAGATCAAAAATACATACAATAAAACTTGCAACCTTGTGTTTGATTTTCTTGAAGCAACATTTTTAAATGCAAGGAATGACACGTCCATACACATACAATAGTAGAATATGTTAACAAAAAAGCAAACAAATACAACATTTCAAAAAAAAAATATAGGCACAAAATTAATATTTTTAACTACCAAAAACGTAGCGTGGTAAAAGGTTGGTAAAAAAATTTTAGTCCGTGATGACATAATCAGAAATATCAAATCTAGTTGTGCATAGCGGTTAACTCTGAATTTAATATATCTTGTGCAAAAAACCCGAGGGCGAGGTGGCCTACGCGGCTAGGCCGAACCGTCTCGGCAAGTAATGCGATTCGACCCCGAGCCGGTCCTGGGTTGTTGCGCCCCGCAAGAGTTGGGTTTTCTTGGTCATACTCAAATAGTGCAAAAGCACTCCCGTCACTTTGTGCCTTTGTAGGCATGGTAAGTAATGTGTTTGAGGAGCGTTACATTAATTATTGGTGAATTCAAAAAAAAAAAAAAAATGCACATGCAGATGTCCATTTTTGAAGTTCACTCATACGAAAAAAAAATGGTGTCTACCGGTGAAAGAATCTTGGTAAGGACAGAAAGGTAGGTAGTTTTTCATTCACTTCAGTAAATATACAGAATCAGCAAGGGTGAGATGGACATCATACATACTACAAGGTAAGCAGAACATTTTATAGACCTACTACATGCAAAACCGTCGAGACATAGCTGTTCCTCGCAATTTAATATAACGGCCTGAGCAAAAAAACCCCACCCCATTTTGGTACCTTTAATATACCATGGTATAGGATTTTGAATAATCGTACATTACTTTGTTTCAATTATTTTATATTTTAAAAAAACCATTCACCTGTCTGATTCCTTTCTAAATAAATGCAAAACAAAGAATTGGTATCTTACCTTAGGACTAAAGGTCTTTTTTTTGTAAGGACAGAAGAAGTTAGGTAGTTTTCATTTCAACTAAAGTAATGTTGCCAACAGAATCAACAGGGGAAATGCTAATCAAGGTAAGTGGAACATTTCTACCTACTACATGTGTCAGTGGGGATTTATTTTGGTACAGGAGTACATTTGAAATCGATTCATATCGTATTTATAATATATCCAGCAAATAGCTCGACTCACATCAAATTTTTAGATTAAAACACATAAAGGTAATGACCTCTGATGACCCAAATGATCTTTGTTTTGACCATGAAGTGCTTAACGTGACGTGGTTCCATCTTAAAAATGGAATCATTAATAAATTAAACATTTGTACCGAGGTTCATCATGCTTTGAATACATAGATGCACAATTTTACAATATATGCTCACCCTACCCTGCTACCAACCAGTGGGAAGTTCGACTTTATACTTAACCAAACTAATAATCAGCATCACTTCTGCTTTGACGCGCACATTAAATTGACAGAAATCAGCATAGTGACCTTAAAGAAGATATTATAAACTTAATCACAAAACATGGCGGCGACTTTATTTGCCTTTTTCACTTTTGTACTTGTATTTTTATCTTTTTATTTTGTCACCATAGGAGCACCAATTAAAGACCAAAAGATCCAGGTGCCTTATAATCGTGATATAGAGATAATGGGTTCATTGCGAAATTGTCGCATTTATGTGTTAATTTAATTAAGAGCGACCTGGACTTTGAACATTGTCCTGGGTATCAGCTCGTTGTTATGTACGAAAGGTCGCAGTTTGTTACGTATACAATTAAGTTATAAAATTGATTCCAAAATATAGTGATTATAATGCATGACAAATCTTGCTGTGAACTACAAATAAAACAGAAGTTGCTTATCAGCGGGCGTAACCAGCTGGGGCATGGGTTCCATTCAAAACCTTGCCACCACCTCGCCCCCCCCCCCCAAAAAAATGGGATGCAGGAAAGCAAATAAATTGATCGATGAAAATCCACATGACTGATCGATTCAATATGATGCTATGTTCACATTTGCAAAATGTGTTTTTCTTAACCGGAAATACCCCAATTATATTGCTTCCTCGCCTGCACCCACCACCCCCCCCCCCCCCCAATGAACTGAATATTGCCTGGTAACTCAACTAGTTGCTATAGAATCATGAAATAACCTTTAAGCACTTAGGTTATTGGCGAGAAAAGAGAATGCCAAAAGTAGAGTAGTAGGGTTATAAATTATAATTCGATATTCTCCAAAGTTTGGGGGGACGAAGGTTTTAAAGTATGTTTTTCTATGGTTTGAAGGGTGCTGAATCAGAATTTTGGATCATTTTCAATTTTTTAAAAAAAGGGGAACATGTAAAATAAGGGGGGAACTTTAGTACAGCCTTAAATTGAAATCAAGTCAAATTGGTTTAAATGTACACCAAGTATTTGTCTCATAAAAAGGAGTAAAAAAGTATCGTTTTCTTACTATAGGCCCACCGTAGAGGGCTCCCAAATCGTGTACCACACATTTTCAATGCGAATGAATTTGGCCAAGACGCGGTTTTAGAACGAGTTTGGGTGGTTTATCCGTATTGAATGCGTGGTACACGATTGGCACTCCACAACTCTCGGCCTATCGCATGCAGACACAGTATACCAGTACTGCTATAATGGTATTTAGGCCTATACATCATGCATGAACATGGAATAAACAGTATCATTGCAAGCATGTTGTATTCGCATACATGATGCCCACGTATAGCAATATGATACAGCACCTCCTGGCTTTGTAATTGTATACTTTTTCGACTTTCTTTGAGATACATAGTCAAGGATATCACTTCGCTAGGATATTCACTTCGTTCATGCCAATTGACCTGAAATAGCAATGAATTTAATACCTGATCCACCTTTTCGATTGTGTCAGGGTGCTGTGTGTCGTGCATGCGTGCATTGCATGTGTTGCGTGATTACAATAACCGCCAGAAATGGGGGGATTTCCCAAAATAGAGCGGGGGAGAATCCGGCTAAAAAACAACGGTCTCAGGTCAAAATTAATTTTTCGCATTATTTCTATTGATATCGACATACATTTACAATATTTATATCCAACATATTCGAAAACTTGCTAGTTTTTGGGATTGTAAAAAAGTAAGAAATTTATAGAGTAAGATGCTTTACTCATGACACACCCAACTGAACTGTAGCTAACAATAGTTGTAGGATACGGATGCACGCCAATTCCGTTTACCAATTCCCGATTT
This sequence comes from Ophioderma brevispina, assembly GCA_023653785.1. Taxonomy (NCBI): domain Eukaryota; kingdom Metazoa; phylum Echinodermata; class Ophiuroidea; order Amphilepidida; family Ophiodermatidae; genus Ophioderma; species Ophioderma brevispina. The sequence goes on along the minus strand of JAMKCH010027853.1, from coordinate 13,677 downwards.
TCCCCAGACGATGGAGGCAAGCCTCATTCAATATCGCAACTCCCCAAAAATATCAAAAGAATTACAACCAATAAGAAGTGCCAATTAAACAACCAATTTGGGTGCTTAGATGTGGGTTGGTCATGTGGTGTCTTCATGACCCAACATACGACCTCCTCGTCCTCGTCCGTCATTCATACAAAAAATCAGGAATACACCAGTGGAGTTGATTCTTCAGCTTCGGTTTTGGAATAGGAAAAATTCGTATGGGAGAGAGAGGGGTAAGAGAGCCACAGTGGGGTAAGATGAGCCACACTCCTCTAGAAAGAAGATTAAGAACTTATTTCACTTAACACCTACCATAATTAGTACCATGCATAACACCGGTTTCTCAAGTGTAAAATGGAATCACTTGCAAATACAATAGGAAAGTTGCACTTAAAAAGTTATTTTTTGCACTTTTTTCTAATTTTCTGTAAAAAGAAATGAGTTTTATTCAATTCTCCCTACAAGGATGTGAAAGCTAAAGGCACTCCTTTTTGTATGAGGCGCCTTTGGTGATATGTGAACATAACTTTAGAAAAATGATTGTAACTGTAACAATTTTAGTTTAAGGAGTCTTGCTTTTTGATTAATGGTCCCTATGGGGTTAAGTGGTGCAACTGGGCATGGGGTAAGTTGAGCATAGAAAATAGGCGAAGGAAACATGTTTGCACAATTTCTCCCCCAAAATAATTTTCCAAGTAGAATAGAATCACATTCAAAAATTTATTTATTTTCAACTTTTAGACTAACTTTTACTATATTACCTTGAAACAAAAAAAAATTAGAAACAAAAACATTAGAAAAATTTTTTATTTTTTGATTTGTTAATTATGACACATGTATTGTGCATAAATTTCTCTGGATGGCTCAAACTTACCCCATGACTGGCTCAATTTACCCCACCTCTGGGTAAGGTGAGCAAGTTAAAAATATTTTTTGGCATCTCTCTGAAGGATAATGCAAAATAGTAGCAAAATTGTGGAACCTTAAACAAGTAAACATACACGGGTTTCATTTGTAACACTGCATTTGCCTCTCATATTTCTCTGAGCAGAATGAACAATTGTTAAAAAAGTGGCTCAACTTCCCCCTTCTCCTTCAAAAAGAATTTGTCGTCAAGATTTATTTTACGTCTTAAACCAATGGTGGTGACGTCTAAAATTGAGATTTCTTGGCCACCCTCCCTGGATTTCCCTAACATAGGGAAAGACGCCAACGATCATATTACCGTCAAAAGGTCAATTTAAAGTTTCGAACTTTGGTGAGCGCCATGAGCACTCGTGGGAGAGGAAGATACAGTAGAATGTTTTTTAATTAGTGAGCAATGACCTTACAAGATTTGAATGCATTTATGTAACAACCCTCATTTATTTCATGCCAGTTCGAGGCTCTAACTGCAAATGACGAACCGTGCAAACGGTGAGTATTCGTAATGAGCTATGCTACCAAACATGAGGAATAATCTCTTAGTTTCATTTAACAAATACAATGGGCCATTACAAAAAAAAAAGGATAATGGGATGAAAGGAAGGTTAAGGGTGAAGAAAGAAGTTTTCCTCTTGTAAACCTTGCGATAATGGCTCTGGCTTGGTCTCCTATCAGGGTAATTTGGTACCAAAAATGCCTAAAATATTGAACGACCCTTTTCACAAGCGCCTGCACACCAATGGAAAAGCGTTTGATAGTTCAACAATAGTGCACGTTGTGACACCAGCAGAGCCACTTTTTCTCTATTTTTCTGATTTTTATAGTATAGTTTTACCGTTAATTTAAAACATCCGCAGAAGTCTTCATGCTCTACCACTTCTACGAAGTTCGAAGTATATGGTGTGCAGTTCCGTGGTTTGTGTCCGCCAGACCGACCGGGCTAATTTACAATTCCCCCCCCCCCCCAATGAACTGAATATTGCCTGGTAACTCAACTAGTTGCTATAGAATCATGAAATAACCTTTAAGCACTTAGGTTATTGGCGAGAAAAGAGAATGCCAAAAGTAGAGTAGTAGGGTTATAAATTATAATTCGATATTCTCCAAAGTTTGGGGGGACGAAGGTTTTAAAGTATGTTTTTCTATGGTTTGAAGGGTGCTGAATCAGAATTTTGGATCATTTTCAATTTTTTAAAAAAAGGGGAACATGTAAAATAAGGGGGGAACTTTAGTACAGCCTTAAATTGAAATCAAGTCAAATTGGTTTAAATGTACACCAAGTATTTGTCTCATAAAAAGGAGTAAAAAAGTATCGTTTTCTTACTATAGGCCCACCGTAGAGGGCTCCCAAATCGTGTACCACACATTTTCAATGCGAATGAATTTGGCCAAGACGCGGTTTTAGAACGAGTTTGGGTGGTTTATCCGTATTGAATGCGTGGTACACGATTGGCACTCCACAACTCTCGGCCTATCGCATGCAGACACAGTATACCAGTACTGCTATAATGGTATTTAGGCCTATACATCATGCATGAACATGGAATAAACAGTATCATTGCAAGCATGTTGTATTCGCATACATGATGCCCACGTATAGCAATATGATACAGCACCTCCTGGCTTTGTAATTGTATACTTTTTCGACTTTCTTTGAGATACATAGTCAAGGATATCACTTCGCTAGGATATTCACTTCGTTCATGCCAATTGACCTGAAATAGCAATGAATTTAATACCTGATCCACCTTTTCGATTGTGTCAGGGTGCTGTGTGTCGTGCATGCGTGCATTGCATGTGTTGCGTGATTACAATAACCGCCAGAAATGGGGGGATTTCCCAAAATAGAGCGGGGGAGAATCCGGCTAAAAAACAACGGTCTCAGGTCAAAATTAATTTTTCGCATTATTTCTATTGATATCGACATACATTTACAATATTTATATCCAACATATTCGAAAACTTGCTAGTTTTTGGGATTGTAAAAAAGTAAGAAATTTATAGAGTAAGATGCTTTACTCATGACACACCCAACTGAACTGTAGCTAACAATAGTTGTAGGATACGGATGCACGCCAATTCCGTTTACCAATTCCCGATTTTCCCCAGACGATGGAGGCAAGCCTCATTCAATATCGCAACTCCCCAAAAATATCAAAAGAATTACAACCAATAAGAAGTGCCAATTAAACAACCAATTTGGGTGCTTAGATGTGGGTTGGTCATGTGGTGTCTTCATGACCCAACATACGACCTCCTCGTCCTCGTCCGTCATTCATACAAAAAAATCAGGAATACACCAGTGGAGTTGATTCTTCAGCTTCGGTTTTGGAATAGGAAAAATTCGTATGGGAGAGAGAGGGGTAAGAGAGCCACAGTGGGGTAAGATGAGCCACACTCCTCTAGAAAGAAGATTAAGAACTTATTTCACTTAACACCTACCATAATTAGTACCATGCATAACACCGGTTTCTCAAGTGTAAAATGGGAATCACTTGCAAATACAATAGGAAAGTTGCACTTAAAAAGTTATTTTTTGCACTTTTTTCTAATTTCTGTAAAAAGAAATGAGTTTTATTCAATTCTCCCTACAAGGATGTGAAAGCTAAAGGCACTCCTTTTTGTATGAGGCGCCTTTGGTGATATGTGAACATAACTTTAGAAAAATGATTGTAACTGTAACAATTTTAGTTTAAGGAGTCTTGCTTTTTGATTAATGGTCCCTATGGGGTTAAGTGGTGCAACTGGGCATGGGGTAAGTTGAGCATAGAAAATAGGCGAAGGAAACATGTTTGCACAATTTCTCCCCCAAAATAATTTTCCAAGTAGAATAGAATCACATTCAAAAATTTATTTATTTTCAACTTTTAGACTAACTTTTACTATATTACCTTGAAACAAAAAAAATTAGAAACAAAAAACATTTAGAAAAATTTTTTATTTTTTGATTTGTTAATTATGACACATGTATTGTGCATAAATTTCTCTGGATGGCTCAAACTTACCCCATGACTGGCTCAAATTTACCCCACCTCTGGGTAAGGTGAGCAAGTTAAAAATATTTTTTGGCATCTCTCTGAAGGATAATGCAAAATAGTAGCAAAATTGTGGAACCTTAAACAAGTAAACATACACGGGTTTCATTTGTAACACTGCATTTGCCTCTCATATTTCTCTGAGCAGAATGAACAATTGTTAAAAAAGTGGCTCAACTTCCCCCTTCTCCTTCAAAAAGAATTTGTCGTCAAGATTTATTTTACGTCTTAAACCAATGGTGGTGACGTCTAAAATTGAGATTTCTTGGCCACCCTCCCTGGATTTCCCTAACATAGGGAAAGACGCCAACGATCATATTACCGTCAAAAGGTCAATTTAAAGTTTCGAACTTTGGTGAGCGCCATGAGCACTCGTGGGAGAGGAAGATACAGTAGAATGTTTTTTAATTAGTGAGCAATGACCTTACAAGATTTGAATGCATTTATGTAACAACCCTCATTTATTTCATGCCAGTTCGAGGCTCTAACTGCAAATGACGAAACCGTGCAAACGGTGAGTATTCGTAATGAGCTATGCTACCAAACATGAGGAATAATCTCTTAGTTTCATTTAACAAATACAATGGGCCATTACAAAAAAAAAAGGATAATGGGATGAAAGGAAGGTTAAGGGTGAAGAAAGAAGTTTTCCTCTTGTAAACCTTGCGATAATGGCTCTGGCTTGGTCTCCTATCAGGGTAATTTGGTACCAAAAATGCCTAAAATATTGAACGACCCTTTTCACAAGCGCCTGCACACCAATGGAAAAGCGTTTGATAGTTCAACAATAGTGCACGTTGTGACACCAGCAGAGCCACTTTTTCTCTATTTTTCTGATTTTTATAGTATAGTTTTACCGTTAATTTAAAACATCCGCAGAAGTCTTCATGCTCTACCACTTCTACGAAGTTCGAAGTATATGGTGTGCAGTTCCGTGGTTTGTGTCCGCCAGACCGACCGGGCTAATTTACAATTTTGGCCCAAACTGCAGGACCACAGATTTTACCATTAAAATTAAAAATTTTTTAAATTTCAAGTATAAATACCCTGCAAGGCTGCAAATTATAAGGCCATTCTTGAAAGGTTGCTGTCCGTGTACAACATGGGTAGGTGGGAGGGCAAAGGCGGAGGGAGAGGATGAGGGGTCTTTTTAGAGTAAAAGATAGTTTAAAGAAATTGTCCACAGGACTTCTAAAGTATGTTTCATCAATATGCTTTCATAGCTAATTCGGAATAACATAAACCAAGTTTCCAACAAGTTTTGTCAATGTGATAGCTCTTTCCACCAATCGGGCCGGGCGCATGCTCATATAAAGTCCCAATTGCAAATTCTTTTTTTAAATTCAACAAGATCGTGATCATGAAGTATAAAACAAAGCCCAGACTTAGTTTACATTTATAAAAAGTTAAACAAACAATGTAGCGCAAATCATTAGTGGGACCGAATTTTTTTAGTAACTCAAACAGATGGTTGTTTCCGATTTAGGTTGTATTTGTGTTCTACTTGATATACTGAGAGCCCGGCACCTTGCACATAACCCATCAAGTACCGTGGGAGGAAACAAAACTGCGGTTTTTGATGGTAGACGCAAAATGCATGTTGCCAAAGCCCTATTCAATTACGGGCTAATTAATAAAGTGGTTTTAGTGTAACCATAAAACGGCGGTTTTTTGTATGTATATTGGAAGAATGGATTCGAGGGCTCAATTCAGGACGACAATGAGAAAGTACGGCCTTTCATCTGATATCAAAATCGATACTACTTCCGGAGTAAATCAGGGGGGTCCAAAGCCGATCAGGAAACGCCCTTAAACAAAATATACTTTTAAACACCGTTATTGAATATAATATTTTTTAAATGCACGTTTTTCGCATTATTTGCAAGGACATCATCGAACTGGATTGCCAATATGAATGGGGGCATTTTCAACAACAGGTTGATTTTCTAAACAAAAACCAATGACCTTACAAGATTGGTTGCATTGTTATAACACACTCATTTATTTCGATGGAAGTCGAGGTTCTAAATGCCACGATGACGAACCGTGCAAACGGTGAATATTGTAATGAGCTCTGATAACACTATCCACTCTAAGAAAAAAGGTGCGAAAAGAGGTTCTAAACTTGGTAATCTTATTTTAGGGGACCCTGTAAGGTTCTTCAAAGAACCAAAATAGCTCTTAACTGCTGTTATAGCACTTTTATGGTTCTGTTAGGAACCTTTTTGGGTTCTCAGATTTTTAAGAACCATTTTTGAGGGTTCATTTTGAAGGTTCATATAGAGGACAAAAAAGGTGCTAAAGCGTATTTTTCTTAGACCGTAACATGAGGAAATTATCTCTTTATTTTCATCTTAAAAGTACAATTGAATACAAAAAGATATGATTGAATGGGCTGAAGGAAGGGTCAAGTGGTTGAAGAAGTTTTCCCTTCTTGCTAAAACATGTCTTTCTTCCTCTCCGGGTAATTTGGTACCATAAAATATTTGAACGACCTTTTCACAAGCGCCGCACACAATGGAAATTCGGTTGGATGTTTCAAAGCAATCGTGCAGTTGCGGACACCATGGGTTATTATACACTTTTGGCGGGCTGACGTTTGTGATGAAGCGATTGTAAAATGATTAGACCGAGTCTAAGGTGCAAATTCAGCAGTCTGGCTGTGCAATTTTTTTTTGGCCGATTTAAAATGAACACTATATTGATAAAACATAGGCCATGGCAACTTTTGATGACACTGTGTATGTAAATGCAGGGTTTACCAATGATGGCTGTCTCTTTATCAAGATAGTGAAGCTATTTTGAACATGATAAATTGAAAATGTATCAGCTATAGGGCCTTTGCTTTGGTGTTGCTGTGACATGCTCAACAAGCAAACCCCCCCCCCCCCCCCAGTAACACCCTTACGAGTAAAGGCCCCCCTCCTTTCACTTATTCTGATATATGCTTTAAAGCAATGGAAACAGATATTTTTATGTGAGCCCTATAAACTTTATAGAAAACATCATACCATGTTTCTTATAGAAACAGTAATAAGGACAGAAATGGATATTTTCGGGACAATTACTATTTGTTGTTCACTTAATTTTTAAAAAATGGAGGTATCTCATGAATGTCACAACAGGTTAAGGTTTTCATAATAGACATTGAAATGCAGTAATTTTAAATTGAGGTTTCTCTTAAGGGATTCACACAGTAAAATACGTAGAAACAAGTAGTCCAGCCCTGCTGCCAAAAGATGGTTGTTGTTTTTGCGGAGGAACCCTCGCCTAAGTGTACCTTTAAAAAATGTGAGGAAATGGCGATTTGCTGGGTTGCAGATCATGGTGCTATCAATACCAAGGATAAAACCTGTAGGAACATATCCAAAAAATTGAAATTGATACATTATTTTAGCCGACAAAACCGTTTTAACCGTATTTCTTACAGGGAACACCTGACTGAAAAAAAGTGCTCTGACCTCCAGCGTCCACAGTGCATGCTAATCTTCACGTCCAGAAGGCTCGGAAAATTTTGGGGATAACTACCCCTAATTTCATGATTATTTATCGGGTAGGAGATATGATGCTTTCAAGTCAGAATGTTAGCTTTAAGTCGAGATGTTTCCATTGAGGAGAAAATTACTTTTCAGTCGACCATTTTGTACGTAACCATGGGCCTCTATGACCGGTGTGAAACCTTGTGGACTTGATGTCATCCAGTCTAAAATTTTGCACGGATACATGTATTTAGAGTATGTTAGTAAATGGTTATAGTTATTGCTATTGAAAGTGTATAGTATAGTTTATTGAGGATCTCACTTTTATAACAGGTGGCACTCATCATTGGCGTGTCCAGAAACAAATATACAAGGTCAAAGCACCAGTATACAGTACAAGTAGAAAATTACAATTTTAAAAATACAATAGCCTATAGTCAGGCAGCAGATGTCACTATATTAACACTACTGCGACCACACCTTTTGCCAACTTTGATTTTTCACTTTTATGTGTTCAACCAACATCACAAGGAATCGTTTTCAACTTGTTGCCGAAGTTCCAGTGTCGTATTTCGTCACCTGGGGCGCTTTTTCAAAAGGCGCCGCCAAAATCATAGCGAATCGAATAAAAGCGTTTGTTTACCACAAATAACATCTAATAGGGTCAAGTTTCTGTATAATTTTGGTCAAGTGATTGACCGCTAGAAATGTTTTTTAAACCAAAACAGTGTGTTCAGAATGATAGAGGGCTTTTTTTCAAAATGGACGCCAAAATCATAGAAAAATGCTTTAAAAGTATTGTTTACCAAATTACCATCTAATAGGGTCGGTGTTGTGTGGGTTTTTGGATACGCTTGGCCAAGTGAATTCTAGAAATGTTTTAAAATAAAAACAGTGTGTCAGGAATGATTGATGTGGTTTTGTTTCCAAAATGGCACCGAATCATAGAAAATTAACTCATATACAAAAATGATCTTAGAAAATGTTTTCATTAAAAATTAAATCATAAAAAGTGATTCTAGAAATGTTTTCATATAAAATGGTGTTCATTCACGAATAATTGAGGAACGTTTTCTAAAATGACTGCCAATTCAGAAAAAAAAAATGACAAAACACTCTTTTACGATTTTTGACGTATCACAAATAACATTATTATTGTGAGGGTGCTTCTGTTTGTTTTTCTTTTTTTGAGTAAAATGGGTGTCAACCCTTAATGTCACATACTAACACATGCAACACAGAGAGGGCTAAAGCACACGCTCTGTTAAAGTCTGCGGGAAATTCTTTTGTATGTATCCCTCTCAGGCAATGATGAATGGCACCCGATAGCACTTCGGTTAGCATATCGAAAAGTCCTGCAAGGTAAGCTTTCAGTCTTGGAAACATCTAGAAATCACATGTTCTGTGGTGGACTGTAAAGGGGACAAAGGCAAGATATGCTGTCATTTGCTCAACCAGGCTTTTTTCAAGAGCAGACCTATGTGTTGAAGCATTGGAATGTTTGCAGAAAAAAAAAATCTGCGGTATTCCCATCTTTGGACGCTTCTATTCGAGGACCTGTGGCAAAACCCTAAATTGTACTATAAACATTGTGGAGGAGTTTAATTTTTGGAACACATATCATCAAAAACTTGTATTGGTCCTGTATTTTTTTGGCATGATCATAGGCGTAATCTGGGGGATGGGGGGGGGGGGGGAACTTATCCCTTCCCCCAATATTTTGGTAAGGGGGATGGTCAATAGATCATTCCACCCTCCCCATGTTGTTGTTGCCCGTGCCCGTGTTTTTACCAGAAGTACCGCAAATTTACCATAATAGTTTTTAAAAAAGTATTTTTCGCGCTATCTAAGTTACAATTACATTTAATCGATTTTTAAGCCTCTAAATGGCAAAATGTGCTAAATGATCTTTTCATCAAACTGATTCATTCAGAATGTTGCATTAACCCTCATCCCCCAGTGTTCAAAAAGAATTTACCCCTGGCATTGATTGGGGTTTTGCCATCCTTTATAAACCCAAATTTGTTTTTCTCTTTAAAGCGGAGATCGTAAACGTGATGCAGGTTTCATCAAAAATCGAAAATCGGGGCGTTTTCCACTCTCATCTCCTTCGCTCTGGGGTTTAGAATATAGGGCATCTTGCTTCCAGCTTTCTTAACAAGGCGTTCTTATCTGTTGAAAATACTTCTATTTTTTCTGATGATTGCTTTGATTGGCCAACAGAGTTGTGCAGCTCTATGTGTACCACAAATGGGGTAAGACTAGGTTGATGCTATTGGTCCTGAAGGCAGGGAGGAGCCCTTACTAGTTGATGGAAAGTAGTGGAGTTTAAAATGTCTAGCATTTAACTTTCGTATCCTTGATTACTAAGGAGGGTGGCTGTGGCCATGAGAGCTGGCATCGGTTGGCAATGGCAAGATCGGCAATGCCAATCTATCCAAGATCTGTTGGTGGGCGGACAGAGAATTACTAGAACTTCCATAACTCGTCTAGTCCAAGCTCCTCTTGCATAACTTCAAATCGTCATGCATGGTTGTGTCAGCATCGCGTGTTTTGACACACATTTTTATGTATACCCTGATTATTTTTTTTTAAATTTACAAAAATCAGTGCATGCGACTTTCCTGGGCAGGAGCGGATTTAGAGGGGATGCTTATCAAATTAGCATTGTTACTTCAAATGTAATATACCAAGACGGCTTTGTACTACAAAGTATAATACCAAGACGGCCCTACTGGTACTAAAATTTACCCCAAAAGGCGACATGAAAGTAATACTTGACCCTCTCTTAAACTTGGTACGCAATCATGGTATACATGAATTGTGCTATCTCCAGGGATGCGTGGCGTATTTATTGGGAGGTCTTCAAAAAGTTAACCCAACTCCCCTTAAAAGGCACTTTTTTAACTTTTGAACATTTTATTTTTTTGTTTCCAAATTGTAATTGTTTGGACTTTCTTGTCAAAGTGTCTCTAAATTGTGGAACATTTTGTTATCACACAATTATCAGCAAAACGTGGACCCGTCATTTTGTGGAATTTGGGGTGTTACTTAATATTAGTGTGGCCATAGAAGAAAGATACAATAATCATTTCCAACATGGTTTCAAGCATATCCCCAAATTGTCCTCTACTACCACAAATATTTGGGAGAGGTTATATACTAATGTAAACAGTATTGTTTCTTGAGTTAAGAACATCTTTAAAATTCACTAGAGAAAAAATCTCGAAAAACATTCCACATAATGACTGTTCTTTTTAATATTTTTATTTCACTTTAATCTTGTGATATCTTTTCTTCGGTTTTTGCATCCTCAAAAATAGCACTAAAATATTATAGGAAATCAGTAGGCTAATAATCTTGAAAACTCCACTCTATTAAATGGTATTTTGATCATAACTGTTTTAGGACAGTTTTTAAATTCAATTTTCTATGATTTGGCTGGCCATTTTGGTCAAAACAAACCCACCATCACTGAATTCTGAACATACAACAGTGTTTTTATTTGAAAACATGTCTAGAGACCACCTGGTTAAAGTTATCCACAAACCCAACCTTATTAGATGTTTATTTTTGTAAACAATATGCTTTTAAAAAACACAAGTTTTTTAAAAAAAAAAAAAAAAAAAACGCCCCTATCATTCCTGAACACCACTGTTTTGGTTTTAAAACATTTTTAAACGGTCACGTGGCCACAAATAACGCCGAAACCTAACCCTATTAGATGGTATTTGTGCAAACAATACGTTTTTTATATTCGATTTCTTTATGAATTTTGGCGGCCATTTTGAAAAGCGCTCCCAGGTGCGAATGTGACACTGAAATTCGGCAACAAGTTGAAAGCGATTCCTTGTGATGTCCTTGAACACATGAAAGTGAAAAAATCAAAGTGGCGAAATTATCGCAGTACTGACAAACTGCGCTGTGACTAGTCAAGCAGCAGATGTCACTATATTATCACTACTGCGATAATTTTGGCAACTTTGATTTATCCACTTTCATGTTTCCACAACAACATCACAATGAATCGTTTTCAACTTGTTTCCGAAGTTCCAGTGTCGTATTTCGTCCCATGGGGGCTCTTTTCAAAATGGCCGCCAAAATCATAGAGAATCGATAAAAGCGTATTGTTTTACCACAAATCCATCTAATAGGTCAAGTTTCTGTATAATTTTGGTCAAGTGATGACCGCTAAGAAATGTTTTTAACCAAACAGTGTTGTTCAGGAATGATAGAGGGCTTTTTTCAAATGGCCCGTCCAAAATCATAGGACTGCTCGGTCTTCTTTAAAAGCATATTGTTTACCAAATTACCATCGAATAGGGTCGGGTTTCTGGAATCGCTTGGCCAAGTGAAATTCTAGAATTTTTAAATAAAACAGTGTTGGTTCAGGAATGATGGATGGGTGTTTTTGTTTCCAAAATGGCCAACGATCATAGAAAATTACTCATAAAAAGTGATCTCTAGAAATGTTTTCATATAAAAATTAAATCATAAAAAGTGATCTCTAGAAATGTTTCATATAAATGTGTCTTCACGATAATTTAGGGCACGTTTTCTAAAATGACCCAATTCAGAAAAAAAAATGAAAAAACACTCTTTAAAAAAGATTTTACTATCACAAATAACATTATTATTTGGTAGAGGGTGCTTTTCTGGTAAAATGGGTGTCAACCCTTAAAATGTCCATACTAACTAACATATACTAACACAGAGAGGGCTAAAGCACACGCTCTAAAGGCTCTGGAAATTCTTTTGTATGTATCCCTCTCCAGCATGATTGAATGCAACCTTCGATAGCACTTCCGGTTAGCATAATCGAATTCCTGCAAGGCCGCTTGCAGTCCTTGAAACAGCTAAATCACATGGTGCTTGTGGTGGACTGTAAAGGGGACAAGGCTAAGAATATGACTGTCGTTGCTTTCAAGCAAAGTCTTTTTTTTACAAGAGCAAACCTATGTGTTGAAGCATTGCAATGATGCAGAAAAATCTGCGGTATTCCCACCTTGTGGACGCTTCTATCGGAGGACCTGTGGCAAACCCTTAAATAGTACTTAATACACATTGTGGCGTTTTAATTTTTGGAACAACCGATTATCCATCAAAAACTGGGTAATTGGCCTGTATTTTGCAGTGATCATAGGCTTAAATCTGGGGGATGGGGGGGGGGGGGGTATATATCCCCCAATATTTTAATAAGGGGGATGGTCAATAGATCATTCCACCCTCCCCATGTTGTTGCCCGGTGCCCGTGGTTTTTGACCAGATAACCGCAAATTTTACCATAATAGTTTTAAAAAAGTAAATTTTCCCTATCAATTACAATTACTTTAACGATTTTACCTAAATGCAAAATGTGCTCGTACTGAATCGTTTTCATCAAACCGGATTCATTTCAGAATTTCATCAAACCCATCCCCCCATTGTCAAAAGAAATTTACCCACTGGCAGTGATTGGGTTTTTGCCATTTTATAAACCCAAATTTGTTTTTCTCCTTTAAAGTGAGATCGTAACGTGTAATGCAGGTTTCATCAAAAATCGAAATCGGGGCGTTCCACTCTCATCTCCTTCCTTCCTCTGGGTTAGAATCGGGCATCGTGGCTTACAGCTTTCTTAACAAGGGCGTTCTTATGCTTGTTGAAGATACTTCTACATTGGATTTTTTCAATTAGACTTTTATTGTAGGCTATTTTTTTTCTGAAAATTGAAAAAGATGAATGGAATTTGTGATTTAAAAAAAAGTTGTGATGTGTACGTATTAACCACCCCCTATTTTTTAATATTATTTATGAGAAAAAACCTACCCAACCTTAATCTGACTTATTTGCATATATAACATGTGTTGACCTCCCACATTTCCCCCTTCCCCTTAAAGGCTGCCAGTTGAAGGCAATGGCTATAACTGAGACAGAATTTTAAAATTGTGACATTTTATATTTGCTTTATATTAATTTTTAAAACTTAAAATGTCAAAAAATATCCATCCACCATTCTAATGCTTGGAACTAATGTGTACATGTACCCTTGAAACACCGGTCATAATACTGTATACAACTCATCACCATGGGACTGTTTATCTGGGCCTTTGTTTGGGCTTCCTTTAGAAAAAATAATATAAGGTGTGATTTTTATATTTCTTGTCATATTCCAGGAAGGTTATGACCTCCTTATATAACTGCAATAACATGAACTGACCTTATGCATTTAGGTA
>JAMKCH010027852.1:0-24175 GCA_023653785.1 Ophioderma brevispina | reverse complement strand
GATGAATGGCCAGACGGGCAGGCGACTTGAGACGAATGGCAGTCGCGCCAGACGACTTTGGATGGCCAAACGGGCCAGACGACTTTGGATGAATGGCCAGACAGGCCGGACGACTTGAGATAAATGGCAGATGGGCCGGACAACTTTGGATGGCTTGGCAGACGCGCCGGACGACTGGGGATGAATGGCCAGACGGGCCAAACGACTTGAGATGGATGGCCAGAGGCCAGATGACTTGGGATGAACGGGTCAGCCGGGCCGAAAGAACATACATGGATGGTGTCGCTACCCGGCTTATATAACTGCACCTTGGAGATGGATGCTGCGGGCTTCAAGAGTGACCAGACAGCGTTGAGGCTAGGTTATTGTGAGTCTCAAGATTAGTGACGTACCAATATGAACAAAAACCGAACCAGTTGGTGGGGTGCTGTTAATGTACCCGTCGATGGGATGATCCACTAAAAGCGTTTGACACTGAAAAGAACTCCGTATGTGAGAGAAACGACGGTCACGAGCGATAGTGAGTGCAGCAAAGCTGGCATACTGTCGTGAGCGCTCTCAAACATTGCAGACGGGCATGTCGACGGCAATGATGGTGAAGGTGGGTCCAAAACACACAGGGCGCTCACACCACGGGACTTGATGCGGCAAGGCGTGGTCGACATGTTGGATGAGACGACCTGAACTGGGTTTTTTTTTTGGGGGGTATTCTGACAATACTTGACCAAGACGAGCCGGGCTGTACGATGACAACACTAGACTGATGTGATGACAACAACCTGAATGCGCGATGACTACACCTGACTGCGTGGCGTCAAAAGATTGTAGTATAGGCATTAAGAGAGGCGTCGGTGCGCATTCCAATCCGGTGAAATTAAATACGTCTGTGTGCCGGGATGGCACATCTGGTGAGGGCTGTGAAAACGGGATTGGACGTTAAGCCTGTATTTCTTAGTGTTTGATTTTGTCACGAATTATGTCTCAAATGGTTATCCCCCCCCCCCACCCCCCCCCCCCCCCCCTTAGCTTCTTGCTACAAATTAATTTCCATTACATCATACTAATTATGCAAGTCATGTACGAATCGTGATCTCTTAGAAAGGTCAGGGCCTTCTGCCAATCCGCGTGAAGCCCGCTACGGAGGTCACGTAATTGCCAATCAGCGCAACACCCACCTGCGTGACTCGAGTTTACGATGTATGACCTATCAATGATGTGATTCCCGCGGAAACGTTCAGTCTGCTGCATCCTTTCATAGGTACTTGACGTTGTGATGTAAACTCCGACAAGGCGAAGGCTGGTTGTAATAAAATACTTGAGAAAAATGATTTTACCGAGTCACTTGCGTCATTCATGAAGGAGCGCAAGGTTAGCCCCTTGCAACTTACCCGCGAGTTCCTCCGGGGCGCGCCGCCGTCCCGCTACATACTTTGCCTTAGCCTGCGAAGTGTTGAGATGTAAGATTCCTAATCTTACGGAGCTTCTCATAATCACTAGGGGATTTTGTTTTCCTCTCCTGTGTATCTTTAGTCTAGTTTTGATCACCCTCCTTGTTTCGTTGTTGAATAATGAAACATCGTACTTTGCACTAGTTTCTGCGGAACCTTTCTTCCATAGTTGCTTTTATTGCCCCGCTAATAGCATCCCATTTTTCATAGGAGTTTCTGTCCTTGAAGTCCTTATTGTAAACTTCAGTAAACTGCTTCAAGTCCCGATGAATGGGCATCAACATTAGCTTTGTCTCTCAAGAAGACTTTTCTACGGACTCTATTCGCTTGATTGAAGGAGCAAAGCTAAGTTCAGGGCCAGTTCAACAACATCATGGTAGATATTACCATGACTCACAGCAAACACCTATCACAATGTTAGTGTTGTTCACGAATGCCAAATCCAAGATATTACTGGTGGCTCACTGTAATTCTGTTGGCTCTGTAAAGTTGCTGAGCCAATTCGACAGCAACGTTGCGTAACTCTCACAGCTGTGTAATATACCCAGATTATAAAAGCTTTCTATTTATCCCAATAATATTCGGCAGATTGAAGTCCCCCGCTATAAGAATATTTTGTTGTGATGTCATTCCCTAGTTGGAATGGATTTCTCTACTCGTCAATTCTCATACCAGTATTTATCTCGGATGTACGGTAGAAAACACCAGTTATGAGCGATTTCTGATCTTTTAAACTTAATGTCCTACCCCCCAGCAAAATGGATCGAGGCAATGGTCTCAAACCTTCACGCTGCTTCCTCCAAATCTGATAACCAATCCTGGCAAACAACTTAAATCGGAAATAAAAAACATACATTATGAGGACCGGCTGAAATTTTGGCAAGATTTATTCGCCTCTCCTTAAGCAGGGTAACTGACTCAAGCGTATGATCTCCAGTCCTATGACCTGACATGGAGGTCGCTTATTTACAAAACTCATATCCCTCTTACATTACAGGTTTTTAAAGGGAAAATGCGACCAATCAACTTAGAACATACTACACCTTATTAGGGAAAACAATCAACGATTGACCACTGCAGACTCAACAGCAGAACTAGAAGAAGCAATCCCGGATATTTTGCATGCCGACGTACGTAAAGTATATTACAGGATACGGCACACGTATCAACGGATCACTAACATTTCGTTTGAAATATTTATAAAAGCCCTTCCCAAAATGTAAGCTCCACGTTCAGCACATGACGCCACCCCAGACTAATATTATTTTCTTAACTTTACTTCTGTCACTAACTTAATTTTTCAAATTTTTTTCATGTTCACCCACGCCATTGCACTATTTAATTTCAGTATACAAACTTAGAACATTCGTTACTTCATGGGCATCTTACACCTCATTCCACCGTTTACATGTAAAAAAATACTGTAAATTTTACAGTAAAATCATGGAAGCAATTCTGCCAACAAATTACCGTAAAATTTACAGTATACTGTAAACAATTAATTAATCAAAACGTTAAAAACATATATATTTGGGAGTATTAAAGAGATTGTGAATGGTGGAGAATAAAAAAGCATGACGAACACCCCTAACTTAAGTAGAGCTATCCAACATTTGTTTTTCAGTGCCATATTACTGTTTAAAATTTGCCGTTTTTTGTAAATGTTATTACATCAAACTGTAAATATACAGTAATAAATTGAATGAAAACTGCAAAAGCCTATATTTTTACGGGTTGGTTTTTTGTTGGCCGAAGTGCGGCAGGATTTTCCTGTAAAATTAAAGTGTGCAATTGCACTCTATCTATACTACTAAAAAAAAGGATATGGAGATTCACAAGGTGGTCACACGCATCTAGGTAAAAGGTCACACACGGGGGAAATGCACTAGTACTACTAAAAATGAGATCTGTCTTGTCCGACTATGCGTTTTGACGCACGTTGACCTCTGATTGGACCTATGAGTGATGGTTGGCAGGCAGGTAGAAAAATATCGCCTGAGGTTTGTGATCAGGTTTCAGGTGACCCAAAAATCAAAAGTCATCTAGAGGTTTATTGGCGTAAAAAGGCCTTATAACCACATGTTTGGCCAAAAAAGAACCCACTAACCTGAGCAACGAACAAGTGGTCAAAGGTTTCACACACAAAGGAACAATGTGTCGCTCAATTTTTTTTTTGAAGAAAACCAAGTTAACAAGAAAGCTGGGTGACCACATAGTTACATCTATAACTGTCAGATCATTTTTTGCAACCATAAAACTGCCTCACGGTACTCCTTGAAATAAGTAATGCACTGTCAACCATGTTTCTAAATGTACTAGTAGCAGTGTGTGATAGCATGTACGACAAGTTCGTATTTCAGTCATGATCAATCAACATTACTACGGGCATGCACAACACAAATTTAAGAACCTCATTATTAAAAGGTGTCGATCCAATCAAAATCCAGCCAGCCATTGTCTTTTCCGTTAAAAAATAACCTCATTATTAAAGGTGGCTGATCCAATCAAAATCCGGACACTCATGTTTCCTCCAGGCCTCCCTTTACTAAAAGCAATTAAAATCAGTCCACCCTTTGGATAGTTGAACGATTTTTGAAACGTTTTATTCATAACAATAAAAGAAAACATTCCAAATGGGCAATTCGATCCACAGCATAGTCCCCATTGATTTACTAAAAGAAAATAGGGATTTTTATTCATCTGAACCGTTGGCTCAAGTAGTACCACAAATAAATCCATATATCATCTTACTAATACTTTCAGATACCAATTACATGGATATTTCCTCTTGACCTGCCCTTTCCTTTTTTAAGGAATTTTATTTATTAATTATTGATATCGCCCACGACTTGCTGGCAATGTGGTGCCAAACGTTGAAGCATCCGTTAATTCAATTCACTCATAACGATTTAAAGACGCGTTCCATCAAATCACTGTAAAATTTATCAGAAGCGTCGATAATATTGCCCTGTATTTTCTACTCTTTTGAATATCCAATATATTTTGTAACTGTACGTTCAGGTTTTTCGCATGGGCCTTCTTATTGAGTAGCATCTCCATATGACATAAATTGCCACAAAATTGTCATAAACTATCACCAGAGAGATAGAAAAGAAGGACGTGGTTCGACTGCTACTTCAAAAGATAATCTGTTCAACCGCCTATTCATCTCAATCGGCTTAAATCCAATCGATCGGACAAAAGACTTGCACTACTTGCTGGAGAACATTACATACACCTGTCTTAATCCCAAAACTTCCAATTACCCAGCTTTCAATTGGTATTTGCACAGGTTCTATACCTATGGTGTGCCAGTACAGCGAAACGTATTCGCCTGCATCAGTTATAAACAACTTTGAACAAATTTTCAAAGTATTTTGGCTCTTTGGACCCTTTCTGACAAAAAAAGTATGGTTGAGATGTATTGAAAATGCATTTTATCTAATCATTCATCATATCATATTTCTCAAGAAATCAACGGATATTTAATTATTCTAACTAAAACCATCTTTTATTGACCCCCGAAAACCTTGAATCAATGTTAGCTTAACCGAAAAAGGGTCGATTTTTGCTGTTTCTTTCGTTTAAAAAGTCACTGATTCCCTCAATTCTTTCGCCAACGATTAATAGCATACAATCAGGTCAGAACAACCGCGGAAGTTTCAAGTTTTTTTTGCCAGAAGAGATCTTTAGCTGGAAAATTTATGGCTATTTAGGGGGAGTGTGTCAATTACTTCTGTTGTGAAACCTTCCCGAACGGCCAAGGCTTCGAGGCGGTTGAACACATTACTTCAAAGTTCCAACGAGTGGCCCTTGAAGTTTTCCTAACATGATCTGATGAATGAGAGTATTCCTGGGTAATCGGATTGCAAAAGCGAGCCATCTCCTTCTTTCTCATCTCTCTGCTATCACACTGGTTATTTTAGAGGGGATAAACCAAAGAGGGTCTATATAGATAGATAGGCAAAACGTTACGTAATCTTTAGAAATTCACCGTCTCGCATTTTTTGCCGACCACAAAGAAAACTTTAGAGTACCAACAATAGAAAGCAATGGCTGCCTCCGCTCTTCCACATACTGTGGATGCCACTTTGCATATACACTACTCTGTAGTGATACAAATTAATGTATGTGTTATGATGTTGCCAGGTGTAATACAGTGTTAACCCTGATCATTGCTCATATACCTCCTTTTTTCTCATAATGCAATGCGCGCTTAGGTGAAAGATGTATTCATTGAGGCGTTTATTTAAATCAAGACGACTGATGTTCATTTCATTCGTTGTGTGGCCGATGGGTAGGACAAAATTTAACCACCCAATAGCACCCAACATCCAACAACTGAATATTTGTGGCGATTTTTTTGTATCGATTGACATTAGGTTTCGTTTGAAGGTTCATGTTTCAGGTTTATTTCCATCTCATTTACACATTACAGTACATATAAATATTGTACCAAATATAAATATAAACATATTTAATAGAACACACAATTGATTTGATATAAATAATAAACAATATGCAAGAGATGTGGATGCCACTTAAAACGCAGGGCGTGTAAAGTGGCCCCATGCTTACATTACACATTAACAACATAAGTATGAACTTAATTTGATAAGGCATTAACATACAATTATAAATTACGATCACACGGAAAATAAGGGTGCTGCCCAAAATTACAATCAAAATTGAAAAAAAATAACAAGAGAGAAAAAAACAGTTAAATCTGATAAGTATAAGTTTACCCAAATTATCAGAAATTAAATCAGTTCAGAATAAAAATCAATGATGTGTGTATACAAGCCCCCCACTGATAATTATTCAGTGCAATATTCAAAATGTCGCGCCCAGCACTGACGACTGGTTTTGAATGCGTTTTCACCAAGAGGTTCTATATAGATAAGAGGCAAACGTTTTACGTAATCTTAGATTCACGTCTCGCTGTTTTGGCCGAACCACAAAGAAAACATAGAGTACCAACAATCGAAAGCAATGGCTGCCTCCGCTTCTCCACATACTGTGGGTGCCGCTTTTGCCACTAATATCAACTAATCGGTAGTGATACAAATTGTTGTATGTGTTAGAGGGGCCAGTGTATAATAGTGGCACTGGATCATTGTGCTTCAGATCAAGGGGTGAAACCCATTCAAAACCGTCGTCCGTGCTGCGCGCTGACATTTTGAAATATTGCACGGGAATAATATAGTTTGGGTGGCTTGTATACAGCACTAATGTCAATGCGACAAACCAATCCGCCAAAATATCATTTGTTGGATTGTGGGTGCTATTGGGTGGTTCAATTTTTGTCCATGATTTTGGTTGGTTTCTTTGTGGTCGCAAAACATTCGAAGACGTGAATTTCTAAAGATTACGTAACGTTTTGCCTCTCTATCATTGAACGCTTTGGCTCAGATACTCTTTTTTCTCATATGCAATGCGCGCTTATGTGAAAGATGTAGTCATTGAGGCGGATTTATTTCAAATCAAGACGACCTGACGTGTCATTTCATTCGTTGTGTGGCCATCGGTATGCCAAAATTTACCCATCCAAATAGCCCCACACCAACAACTGATATGTTGGCGGATTGTTTGTATCGAGATTTACATTATGTGTTATACGCGCACCCAACTATATTTTTCCGTGCCATATTCAAAATGTCAGCGCCCACAACGGACGACTGTTTTGACTGGCTTCACCAACCCTTTTTAATAAACGGCCGAAATTTTCTGGGCACCACTACTATTTGAACAGTAGGTACAAAACCCAAGTAATAAGCGGGTAAAGCCCGTATATAGGCCTCCCTGCGCCCAACTCCCCAAAAACCTACAAAGGCTCAGCCGAGTTTCTGCCACTATCTATATGCTGCCCATTCCGCCATTCAACAGAATGGGGGTCTAATCCCCCCCCCCTAACATTTTGGTCACTACATTTGTAAAGTCCGATATCGATGTGGTTGTTTTCAAGATGTAGTGGGTTTCCACTGATTCAGATAATCGAGCTCACTCTAGAACTAATATCGTTAACAAGTTAGGGTTAGGCTAAGCTTGAGAGCTCAGAACGTAAAGAGTCAAAGCCCCATCTTACCAGCTCTTCCCAAGATCTTAATGAAAAGGGTTATGCGTACCTGTGTCACTTGTTCTTTTATTGAAATTGGTAGCCGTGGTCCCTTATTTCACCCGACAACGAGCCACATCTTGAAACAATTTTCAAAATATAGCAAGAGCATGGAAGCCCTGAACGAAAAGGATTCTCAGCAGCTTGCTCTCCTCTCCAGCTATACATTTAGAACGCGCACTCATAGCCCCTATGGAAAATTGCCCGGTGTTGAGCGTCATTTCTCATAAACATTTATTAATAACCAAGTATTTTCTAGTCTTATATCCAGTGTGTGTGTTCGTCGTAGTGTGTGCGTGCGACGCGTGCGCGTGTTTGTGTGCGTGTGTGTGGCGGGCAAATGTGTCCGGGGGGGGGGGCACTGATGACATTTGAAAGAGGTACGGGTAGGTGCGGCCCCTTAGTCCCCCCCCCCCCCATTTCGCTTCTCTCCAGCAGTCCCCAATATATTAGCTATTCAGTTCTTAAGGTCCCCTTTTCAGAAATTTTGCCTCAGAAGCTGATTTTAGCCAAGGCTCCCAGCCGGCAAAAATGGCAAAATTTCAGTTCCCAAGCCCCTACTTTCGGAGACACAGTTCACAAGCCCCCAAGTTCGGAATCGGGCCGCACATCCCCTCCTGAAAAAACAAACAAAAAACAATTGAGTGCCCCCCCCTCCTGGATATGTGTATGTGCGTGTATGTGTTGTGTGTGCGTTTTGTTTTTATGCTTGTAAATTCTAATTTTGTATTGTCTATCCCTGCCTGTGTTTGGGATTTCCCATAATTTCTGGTTATTTTTACATTATTGGTTGTTTTTATGAGTAAAGAATGATTGAATATATTGGCAGTCCTGGGCTAATCCACTAACCCCAACTGATTTTGAAGTCAATCATTTATTCGCAAAATTATCATAATATTTATTGAACTTGGGTTTAAGAGGAGCTTAGGGTTAAGTCAATCATTTATTCCACAAATTTATCAGAATATTTATTGAACTTGCAACTGTTAGAACAAAAATTTTCAGTTGTTTTAAAATTTTAAACAAACACTAGTGTTTACCCTGTCATCGCTCAACTTGGTTAAAATTAATCACTTGTTTAAAAATAACAACTTGTTTAAAAATTAAATAACTTGTTTAAAGTTTAAGCATCAGTTGTTTAAATTTTAACCAAGTTGTTTTAGATTTGACTATTTAAACAAGTTAGCGATCGACCGAGGCGTAAACAGCAGTTGGTTAAAGACTGCGAGTTGTTTAAAAAATTGTTTAAAACGTCATACAACCTGTTTTATGACACCATGTTACAACACCAAACTAAACAATGTTGTCAACCTTAAAAACAACAGCACTTTAAAACCACCCTCTTTTTTAACAGCAAAATTTTAACTGTGGTTAAGAGTAGCTTAGGTTAAGATGTGTTTTTGTTTGTATGTCGATTGGGACCGAGGCTGGCCGCAGAAAATGCAAGTAGAATTTAAATGCATTACCGTTTGGAACCGGGTTTGGTCACGAGGGTTTGGAAATCCCAAGTATCCAAATCGAGCAGGTCGCCTCCCCCCCCCCGAACTGTACCACGTTGCACTGGGGCGGTCAGGCGGGGGCGCGGTATGTAAGTGGCTTTATGGCGCCTGCTTCTGGGATTGTGGCCTCGATAATCTATGATCCATGAGCATATGGTACGGGACCTAGCATAGGGTCCCGGACGGACCTATCCTGGAGCATCAATAATCTGAAGAGGAGGTGACTCAGAGTCGGCAATAGCTCCTGGTAGCATGCATAAGTAAGCTGGAGAAATATTTTAAGTCAACTGTTCGCCAGGAGCATTTTGATATGCTCCAGGCATATTTGAATGACGATGCTCCAGGAGCATATGCTCCTGGCGCAGTGGAGAAATATTCTAAGTCAAGTACTGCTCCTAACATTTTTACATTTTGCTCCTGGCGCATAGTGCATTCAAATTTGACTTAGAATATTGCTCCAGATTACTTAATCTCCATGACCATATGTTTCCTGACCATATGCTCCTGAGCATAATTTCGGTCACATTCGGGCTAAAATCTCATATTTATAGAAGCTTCGCGCTTCGAAACTATACAGCGATTCCCCGAAATGGCTCCAAAATATTTAAATTATGCAGAAATAGCTTAAAAATTAATGATAAGTCTGTATAATTCTCATAGTTAATTTTCTGCAACTGAAATTTGTCAGAAAAGGAAGAGAAATAATACAATGGAGGTTATATTCTCCATCGATACAACATTGTTTCCAGATATGAATCGCTATGACCAGTTAACATCCTGTCACTTTCTTTTGTTGACTGCCATCCATGCCTGCCAATCGTTATGGCCGATAGTATTAGAAACGCTAACAGATCCAATGGCAGTGTGTAACAGTCAGCCGACCGTATTTCAAGATACCAGGCCCTAACCTGTTTACAACATTGCTGTTAACTGGTCTATTAGTACCGCTATTAGTTACAGTGACGTGTTGCAGTAAGTGTCCGTACGGACAGTAATGACTAAAATATCGGATTTTGTCCCTTATTATGTTGATTTCAGTCTTATACACTCGCAGGGTGTGTTGTAAGTCTTGTCAAGACACCTCGCATTTTTATCCACAACCGCTAGCGCGCCGAAGGCGCTTGTCGACGCGAAGGCCGTGATGGCCGAGCGGAGCGAGGCAAGACACCTCGCATTTTTTTATCGCATCCACCAACCGCGAGCCGCTCCGAAGGCGCTGTTCACCCGAACTCCGAAGGCGTGAGGCCGAGCGGACTAACGTTGGAGCAAAAGCATAGCGCATGCGCGAAACGGGAATTTCGAGATCCCGGAAGTGGCTGTTTTGAGACGTAAACAAAGCAACTGAAGCTCTGCTGGCTTAGCCGAAAATAACACAAATTATTAATGTTAGAACAAATCGAACTGAGATGAAGGGGAAATAGAAATATACAGTTATAGCTGTGTGCAAAGTTAGTTACGCTTCGAAATTTGTGAAATAAAAGAAAATAAATATTTTTATACCATGTAGTACAGTTGAAAAATGTGCCGAAAAAAGGTGACAAAATTTCGCCTTCAAGTGTTTCAACCGACAATCGAAAGAGTCAAACTATTGCAAAATATTGGGATTCAAAATAATAGACTGCAATACTAATATTGTTCTTAAAAGTAAAACTCGTGAACAGCAGCCTGCATTTTTTAAAGAGAGTTATGGATCACAATTTGATGATGGCCGTTTCCGCCAGGGCAAGCATTGTAAAATGCTCAACGCGACGGTGCTATACGTGAGCGTGTGGATATGGAATGTTGTCAGAATCACGGTGAGCAGTTACAACCGAAGCCTCCGGCCCCTACTCCTGCGATCTACTGCTGATGACGAAATTGGTGACTATTCAGGGATTCGAGGGCATTTTGGAATCTTCAAGTTTGGACATGCAGCATGATTGTGAAGAGCTTTGGTCTAAAGCATGCATGCTACTTAGCCTTAGTGATAAAACTAAGTTTAAATCCTGTAGATTCTAGTCATTCAATTGGAACTTCATGTGCAAACAGTGCAATAGTAAAAACTAGTAATACACCCATACAACATATCTTGGACATACGCAGGATTGATTTTGGTTGGTGCGGAACCTCAAAAAGGTGGACCCTTTTTGCGGTAAAAAGTGCGGCCTAACCCCCTTTGTAACTTTTTGAACATCTGATCCCCAAAATTTGGACTTGTTCTTGCAAATTCTTTAAAAATTTGACCTTATATGAGAAAATTGAGCAAAAGTGGAATTTTTTGGATGCGAATCCGTGGTTCATGGGGTCCCCAATCAACGGGTCACTAAACAGCCACAACCATTGTGTGACACCCATGACCCTGATAATTACATAATAAAGTGGCTAAATAAAGTTGCTAAATTCTTCAGGGTCATCGTGTCAGTGGGTCATAAACCACCCCCACACCCACCAGCCAGGGCTAATTTGTTAGAAAGCTGGCTAATGCTTACTAAAGTAGGTTAGTAGCATCAGAGCATCTAGGCTATATTAGGGATGAACTGGTAAAGGTTTATACTTTATAGTAGCATCACTGCCATTAGTGCAACAGAAAAACTAGGCTCATATCCAGGTACTAGCTTGGCGGATGCATGATGCTACTCGTTGCTAAGTGCATTTAGCTTCCAGACAAAACCCAAAGTGCCATCAACAAAATTCAGGCGGGATTTCTGTGTGCCTTGCTAATGTGTGTGTTCGGCAGTACCTTCAGTCAATAGCGCAGGATAACTGCTTCAGGCACATGGATATCTCGCTGACGTCGCTGACTTGAGGAAGATAAGCACTCGAGCAGTATGGTAAAGTAGCATTGGTGCATACTAGCCTAACAAGCACCCGAACACACATCTAGGATTAATACCACTATAGCCTAGCTAGGCTGGGTAAAAAATCCCAGTCTAAGGTGTCGCTAGTCATAGGGTCATTAAGAAAAACAAATCGCTAGTCATAGGCCTAAAATTAAAAAGGGGTTTCGATAGTCATAAATGAAAAGGGTTCGGTAGTCAAAATTTAAATTTAACCATAAACCCTAACCCCTTATGACTAGGGATTTTTATAGAATAGCAAACCCTTTTTATATGACTAGCAAACCCTTTTCTGATTATAACCCTTGGGATGGCAAACCTGACTGAGAAAGGACCCTTATGCTATGCATCAGTCTATGCTAGTAGCTTTGGCTGTTAGCCTAGGTGCATTTGAATCACAAAACACACGCCCACATTTTAAGCCATACATCCTGGCCATACAACACACAGGCTTGAATTATATCCAGTGATGTCACTTCTCTCGGTGCAAGTAATTTTGTCTGCTGCATGCAAATTAAAAAATGTGATTCTGTAGAATATTTACTTTAGGACTTGTTCATAGAATATGTAATGGGATGTTGAAATATATAAAATTGATCTACTGTCAAAAGCCTAAAGGTACCCAAGTCTGAAATGAATGTAGTAGCATGTTTACATCAGACTGCTTGCATGTTACTTTCACACTGTGCAATATGTGCATGTAATTTAAAGATTTGTAAATCTTATTGTTAATTCAAAGCTGACAACACACCTGCACTTTTATATTTTTAATAATACGCACAATACTCTATTAGGTGGATATGTCTAATTGTACAAAACTAATCATGAAAAACTATGTGGGGAAAATTGCAGTTTTCTCCCGAATAAAGACTAACCACAACCTAGTAGCATCAGCCTATCTAGTACATCAGCCATCGATGTTAAATGGTGAATTTCATGATTCCAGCACTTCCTGTTCTATTATGTTTTATTATGACATCGGTGGAAAAGCTTATTTAGTTGTTGTGAGCTTGCAGTTTTGTTATGAAACAATTTCCTGGTTTCCGTGGTCCCATATGGCCACTGTGCTGTAATTGTTTCATTTACGACAGAAAATAAAAATGCCAATTTCATTACAGATTGCGACTGAAGTTTGTCCATAGGTAGGCCTGCAAATGGATTTAGAGACTAACAGTTAAGCCAGAGGGGGGGGGGTGGGGGGTTCTCAAAGGTTGGTGTGGGAATCCATGCTTGTTCCAGGGGATCTGAAAGGACCCTAACAAGACCAATTGTCAGGAAAATATACCCCAACAGACCAGCTTCAGTTAAAAATTATAACCGGTGGCGGAAAATATACCCCTAACGGGGACCACATTTGCGGTAAAATTATACCCCTCGAGGGACCTGCCCTTTCAATAGTGAATAAAAAAATATACATTTAAAGAACGTCAATATATGAGAAAAAATAACACTTGTACTACGGTAAGGAAAATTTACACACTGCAGGGTGATTTTACTGAACATGTTGAAACGGATTTTCCATTTTTTCAAGGAGCCAGTCACAATCTTAACCTGATGTGTGTGTGTGGCACACAAAATTATGAAGAACTGAAGATGTGCCAACTAAGTGTGTCTGTGATTGTTGGTCTACTTGTGCACAGGACTGCACATACAAAAAAGCCCACACACATGAGCAAGAAAAGGGATAACATAATTGAGCAGGTTGCAGAAAATTTGAGAATTTCAAGCTATGGCTGAATCTAAAATGAGTTCTTCCAATTTATCCTTGCAGAATAAAACGGGAAATAAAACCGATTCAGGGTTAAAAGATGTGGAACTATTCAGTGTGTTGATCCTTTGCTTTTCCTATATCAACTCTAACAAACCAAATAAATTTCAAAACAGACAAAGCAGCAAAATGTACTCAAATTAGCTAGGATGATTAAAATTGGCATCTGAAGGTTGTGTGCAAAGTGAAAAAGGACATCTAAACATGCTAAAGATGTAACAAGTAAAATTACACACAGTACAAAAACCAGATGGGGTTCTATGCTTTCATAGTTTTATATGGAAAAACACCAAAACTGAAAAAGGAAATGCAAACAGCAGAGTGACAGAGCGCCTATTAACAGACAATTACCAGGCTTAAAAAACAGTGTATACGCAAAAATAGTGCATGCTAATTTGTGTTAATTTCAATGGGTTTGATGTGCCTGAACCACAGCACAGCATCAAAGAGGTAATTCCTGAGCACAAAATGTTAGGTTCTAAAAATCATTAAATCACTAAAGTAGCGTAAAGTGCACAAAACAACACAAACTTTGGCACTTTTAAAAAAATGTACTAACTCTGGATTAAATCAATTGGGCTTTTTAGCTTTAGTGCCCCGAGTTGTGTGGCATGCCCCATCCCCCAAAAAAGTCATTTAAAAGGCAGTGAACCGAATTTTACAAAAACACCCTACAAAAAACTTCACTAAAGTAGGCATACCTTGTGCAAGATTAACCCCTACAATCTGGTCAAACTATCCTCGGAGAACAGCAATACCAATTGGACGTAGGCCCACTGTATATAAAAGTATTCATTTTGTGTTATCCATGCAAACACATAACCAGTGAGGAGGTCCAACTGAAATAGAAGTTTGGAATCCAGAGGGGATTTTTGTACATTTTCAACAAGGCCCAAAGCTAGAATTTCTGGAGGAGTAGACCTTGCAACAAGTGGACTTTTCCCCAATGTTGACGGTTTTGCCATGGACGTGGGGCACGCCAAAAGTGAAACTTTTAACAAAAATTTCAACCTTTTTCATTAAAAATCCTTAATTTCTTGCTTGCTGCACTTGGAAAGCAGCATGGTTTACAGCATACTAGCAACAAAGTTGCAGGTTGTTCCTTTAAAGTGACACAGAGCAAAAGTTCCATGCAGCCCATGACAAAAAATCCTCAAAGCGTCAATTTTCAAATGTGAATGTTAATCTCAAATTGTGTATTCATAAAAAAGGGGTTTTGCTATCAGAATCGAGGACCCTGATTAAATTAAAGGCAGTGCTGGAAACATCGAATTTCTATCCGTCCATCGACAAAACACGAAAGGGTGTCTTAATGACTGTGCGAACTAACAGAAAAAAACAATCGATTAGATAAATTTAAAATTTATGATTAGGTCAGCCCTTTATCAATTTTGACTGCGAACCTTTCCAATGAGTTAGCAAACCCTTTTTAATTACTGACTAGTGAACTTTTTTTAATGATTAATGAAAACAGGGACTAGCAGTTACCTATTAGACTAGACATTTTTGACTCACCTAGGCTGGGACATTAACCCGGATGCATAGGCTAGTATGCATGATGCTCCCATGTAATTTATTGATCTTCCTCGATTCTAGCAACGTAAGGGCGATATCAAGTGGCCGAAGCTGTAAATTACAACTTTGACTTAAAAGTGATGCCGTTACAAGAAATGCCGGGTTTTGTTGGAATCACCGATTTATGGAAGCTAAATGCACTATAGAAACATGCATGCATCAGCCTAGGCTAGTACATTAGCCCTGGGTGTGAAGCCTAGTATGCGCTGATGCTATAACCTATACTGTAGCATCCGCCTAGACGGCCAATGGTGAAACGTGAAAGCGCAAACGCTATAGTAAGGTCTTATAGTGAAATTGGCATGCTCAACGGAATAAATGTGTCTGTTGAGGCTGAATTGGTAACCTCAAACAAATAAACATGCGCATGCAGTTATCTGTTGCGGCTGCTGAATTCACTATTTTTCTAGCGCTTTTGCTTCTGCATTTTACCACTAAGCCACATAGACTAGTACATCAGCACTAAATGTAGATTTAGTATACCTAGTGATCAACTGCTCACCTCGGAAAATAGGCCACGAGGGCTGGCGAAGCCCGAGCGCGCTCGAGGTCTGGTTATGAACGGGACTAGTATACACTGATTATACTAACTACTAGCTATTTGCATCAGCCTAGACTTCTGTTCAATACATTAGCCATGGATGGTGGAGTGGCCGTTTAGTGACCCAGTGACTGGCCACCCCAATGATTGAGGTAACACCAGATTCACTTTTACTTCACGTACGCTATCACTGTGGGGCAATCCCAGCCACGCCAGGACAGTGATAAAGGGTCCCTGTTACCATAATTACTGCAAATAGACTTCAAAGATGGCGACCCTGGTTATGGATTGGACTAGTCTTGTAGTTAAATCTATGTATTGGGTGTATCACTATGGCTACGATAGCCTAGGACATGGAAGTCCAATCGACAGCACTAGAACCATAGGCTTTAGACTTAAAATAGTTGAAGTCTCTGTTGAAGTTGAGGCTAAGTATTGGCCTTTAATTTAGACATTCAAGTCAACCCCGGGTAGCCAAAAACTGGGCTTTTTGATATGATTTTCCCTTTTTGATATGTAAAGAATGCCCTCGAAGTCAGTTATCAATTCCATCATCAGCGAGTAGATAGCGGGAGATGGCCGGAGGGACAGACCGTGCCGTATCAACACGTCTAGCGCTGCCGTGTGCACTTTACAATGCATGGCAGAATCGGCCATCATCAAATTTGTGGATCAGAACTTCCTTAAAAAAAATGCAGGCTACGTTGCACGAGTTTACGTTTAAGCACAATAGTAGCATTGTAGCTATAATTTTGAAAAGCCCAAATTCCAAAAAATGGCTTTGAGATTGGCGATTTCTGTTCAAAATGAAGGACTGAAAAATTTTGCACTTTTTTCGACACATTTTTTCAAACTGTAATACATGTATAAAACATTTCTTCTCTTGTTATTTCACATCAACTTCTCCGTGGAACTAAATTGCACACAGCGATAACATGTATGTGACTATTTTCACCCTTACTTCTGTTCGATCGTGATTCAAACAATAATAATTTTGCGATATTTTCGGCTTACGTAGAACTTTTTTGCTTTGTTTACGTTTCAAAACGTCCACTTCCGGGATCTCAAAACTCCCGGTTCGCGCATGCGCTATTTGCGTTGCTCTAGGTGAAGAGCGGAGCGAGGCGTCTTTGCGCAAAATTGGTATTTCCCAGTACAAGCATAACGTGTCAATTCACAAAGTAGTCGTCATAGTAAGCACCGCCCAATTTTTCACGATGACAACGTTTCAGATACTTGCCAATCGAGGACGTCGCCCGTCAAATTACCATATCGATTTTTGCACGGCCTAATTAGGCAAGATTCAAAGCAAAAATCGATGAAGTTCTTGACAGCTGCGAGTGCGATTGAGTCCGTACGGTATTTGAGATGAATGGCAGATGGGCTAGTTGTAGCACAGTTCTGCAGAAATAAAAGTCCACGTAAAGGCTAAGTAAAGATCCCACTCCCCTGGCACAAACACAATGATATGAGACTAGACTAGGGCATACGTCAGTCATTTTATCAAATATTTGTTACTGCAGTGACCAGTCAAAATTGCCATCCCAGACATGACAAAGTGATTTTGAACATTAAATTGAAAATGATGAATCCGACCCGGTACTTCAACAGCCCCGGCAAATGTGACGTGTGGCGAACATCCCAAATTCAAGCCAGAAATGAAGTCAGTCACAAATTCACGGCGAGAATTTAGGGGCACGCACATCCTAGTCTAAACATGAACTTACCATCGGGAACTTACCATGTCTTGAAAGGCACCTATTTACTGACACAATTTTAAAAATGTTATTAAAATTGTTAACCATGCATGGCTGAACGATGCATTGAAACTACGTGTAAAATACAAATCCGTTCACTACAATGACTGTAAAATTCACATTATAGTAAGCGAATCAAATCAGTACCCGTAGCCGTAGCTTCAAATACCTCATGTAGTCATATCAGACCACGTACCGTACGTGTAGCGAGCCGAATAATCCTACACCATGTCCACCGCGGGACCAACGTCTACCAGTGACACTGACAAAACTATGCATGTAATTCCACCATGATTTTCACCGTGCCGTTTTCACAGCAGACACAAGGGTTCGCCATTTTACATTCCCAGCGAGCTGTAGCCGCAGTAGGGATCCTGGCTGTATTCGCCCCCGGTATGCGCTTTGTTTTGAATCGGTTACAAAACCCAATAAGAAATGAGTTATTGATCAGTTCCAATAACCTCGTATTCTAGAGACAACTATTTTAAGCGAATGATGACATCATCATTGACCAATCAACGATCGCTATATGTTTTTTTTTTTTTAAAGTTCGCAAAAAATATTCCGAAAAACAATGAGTAACAAAGAAAAGGAAATATTTGCGAAAAGGCTTGATTACGATGAAACTTGAGCGGTCCAGAGAGGACGGACTCACACAAATTGAAGATATAATCAAAGCCTTGATAAAAGGCTAGGTGTGTGGGACAGTCCAATTTACAGGACATGCACATTTTTTTTGAAGATTTTTAGATTTTTGATGTAGCAATCACTGAATTGGCCACCTGTCAGTGAGTGTCATGTGCAGAGATCAGTGGTGAGTGTGGAAGTCTGCAAATTAACTTCCCGTGGCCTTATTGAGTAAGCCCTCGTGTTATTTCACTGTTATAGTGCTGCAGCATCACCACTTTAGGAGAGTGGTACCGGGGACGGATATAATAACATTGTCATATAGCTAAATTGACCGTAGGGATGTGGCAAGATAATGAAAACGGGTTGTGATGACAAAATTAAAGTTGGTGGCACTTTGTATACGACGCCATTTTTCCAAAACGGAAGCCATCTTAACCCCCAAAACACATAAGAAGAAATTTTGGTGTAAAAAATGTTGGCTGGGTCAAGGAGTTCAATAAAACTATCCCAAAACTATTAAAATGTTGATATTGTGCCATAGTTTTCCAAGTGGCGAATTTATTGATACCACTCTAATTCTATTATATAGCATTAAAAGACACTATCAGTGATTTGACAACTTTTGAAATTTGCAGGACTAGCATCAAAGGCAGGATAAGTTTGTAGAATTCTCATAAGTACCTTTTTCAGCGGTAGATTAGAATTGACAGAAAGGAGAAGGAAAACGGCAGTGTTTCCAAGATACGATTCTCCATTCCGTTACGTGTTGGTAGTAAGGGTCGAACGGACAGTAATGACTAGAAATCTCAGATTTTGTCCTATTAGGTTGCTTCGGGTCAGGATCATTTGCCGGGTATGGTAGGATACCTGCATTTACCATACATGCAAAAACTGTTTTTGATGATTTTCGATTTTATCGATTTAGCAATCAATGATAGTGCTTTAAGAGGATTGTGGTAGTCAAATAAAGATGTCAGGGGCAAGGAGTTCAATAAAACTATGTACAAATGTCAGATGAATATAAAAGTCATGGAAGTTTTTCATATCGTCACGTTTTGCAAGATGGTCAAGATTCAAAAAGCAACTCCTTTATACCTGATGCTATACAGCACCAAAGATTACGATTTTGGTGACACACGTGGATGTTTTTTAGGAACGGGATTTTAACAGCAAATATTCTCAAAACTGTCAGATGAGTGTTGAGTCATGTTATACATGGACTCTCAATGTGACACCCAAAAGGACACCTTGACTACTCTACCATGTATCACCAAACATATCTGGAATTGCATGGTTAACATTTTTTTTTTTTTTAATTTTAGGTTGTTTTTTTGTTTTGGTTTTTTCGTTTTTAAATATTTTAAAATTCAACATGGCCACGAATTTCGAACAATTAAATGGACATGGTCACGTGCACTATTGGTAGTCAATGTTTGGGGTTTTTCGTTCATAGGATTCAATAAAGCGCAGTTCGAAAGTTATAAGGGGAAGTTTACTGAGCCTTCTGTGTTGCTATTAATTCTCAAGCATCTGGGTAATAGATTTATCACTTGGAACATTTAGGGCCTGACATTGTCAGTAAGTTTAACACCTATGGGTATGGATTTAAAATATTGGGCATTTGGAAAAAAAGTGCACAAAAGCAAAATAAAACATCAGTTGATCTTCATCGGACAGTTTTGAGAATATCTATTTTATTGAACTCTGACCAGAAAACAAATCACTGACACTAAAATAATCTTCTTAGGTTAGATACTAAGAATTATTATCGGTTTCTTTGACGAGGTGTCGGCCATCTTGATAAATAGCCGGGTATAAAAATTTCATGACCTCAGACAATTCTGGGGTGGCGCAATGTATATGAACCTCTTACCCCAAGGACAAACATAAATTCCGGTACTAAGTCACCATAGTGGTGTATTACCTTTTTAAATTGCGGGACATTTCGAAAAATGTTGGTTTTATGCCAATTGCCATCGAACTTTTGTTTTGTCCTCACGTATTAGAAACTACACAACCAATGATCAATTTTAGCTATGATAGCACGCTGTTATTGTTCTGCCCTGGTTGGTAGAAATTCTAAGGCCACTTTTTTACCTGATGCTGCAGCCACTAGAGTCTTGGCAAACACAGCCTTTCATCGAAGAAATCGTATTGAAAATCTCCAGATCCTTGAACAATACTTCACAATTCGCCACGTGATTAAACAAACGAACAAGAGATGATAGCTTTGGATAAAAAAAAAGAACTTTTTTTTTCAAATTGTCTTGATAAATTGTCTATCCCCCATGTTTAAGGAATTCATACTTTTCTCTTGAAAATTTGTTTAACAGAGTTTGCAATACAAATAAAGTGTGGGTTCAGGGCCTACGCAGGATTTTATTTTTTTTTGGGGGGGGGGGGGGGTGGTGCGGTCCTGGACTTCGAAAAAGTGGACCTTTTTTGGACCTACCCCCCTTAAAATGGTCCTTTTTTGACTTTTTGAACCATTCACCAAAAACAAGATGGACGTTCTGTCAATATTTCTCTAATGATAGAATATGGCTTTGCCTTACAGTACCAAAATGCTAACAACATGACATCAATGAGAAGATAAAAATGCCCCTGTTTTTTGTTTTTTTCCTTTCCTGTGTGGTATTCTTTCTTCTACCATCTATAACCTCCCTTGCTGATAACGAATATAGTTATACTCGTAGCTATCGTCTCAGGATCAGGTCGTATATTGTTTGTAGAACTAGTGCAGTTATGGCTTATGAAAAATACGAGTAGCACTGAGATAACACCATTCCCTAACGAGCGAGGCAGGATTTCAATACTCCTAATCATACATATTCTGATATTTGTATAAAGAATGATAACATTAATACCAAGCTGTGTGTAATGTGTGTGTGGTGTTTTTGCAATGGTTTCCACTCCATGCATGTTTTTAAAAGGATATTTACCAGCATTTTAACCATGTCTGTACCTTTGTGTATGAATCTTGCATTGCCGCCCCCATGCACAGAAAGCTGGAGAATGTGGAGGGCCGGCCAAATGTGCAATCATTTGTTGAAAATGTCAATTTTTGTGGCTTACTCATTTTTGCGTAAACGAAACAACGCACTCCCATTTGATTACACTCTTTATATTTCCGTTAGGCACATTATGCATGCATACGGAATAAAGCGTGTACTCCAATGGGAGTTCTGTTTCGTTTCCTTTCGCAAAATTAAAATACAGTAAGCCCATTTTGTCTCCAAAATGCTAGTGCGTACTTACTGGAGAGAGCTTGGTGCGTGATACCATATGATGAACTGTACATTAGGCCAAAAATTGTCTCGGCTTCTTTTGGCTTTGTTGTGGCCTTTTTTACATATAAGCTATGACCTATATGCGATTTTAAAAAAAATGCGCCGCACCGCCCGCGCCGTTATTTTTTTTTAGAAATATACAAAATGTGCCACTCCAATTAATGTACTACTCCTCTCCTGTTTTTCCAGGCATAAAACAAACTTCCACAATGAAAAACACACACTATAATCCATATAGTTTCCACTTTTCTTTTTTTATTTGTATGGTTCCATTTGTTCCCACTTTTGAGAACATTTCGTGTATACTGAATATCCCCCCCGCCTAAATAAAAAAAACAAAAAAAACTTGAAAATGTAAAAAAAAGTGTACAAATCGCCGCCGCTGCGCAAGGGAAACTGAGACAAACTATTTTTTTGTTGCCTTCCTGGAAGGGAGAATGGGTACCATTTGAATGTTAGTCAGTTTGACCAGTTTTTTACGTGCAATATTGTCTAGAGGGTTGCGTCAGAAAAATGAATCGGACTTAAAGAGACCTGAGACATTTCCTAAAAGAAACGCGACCTAGCGGCCCCCATTTTTTTTAACCCGGGTATTTTGCATATTTGGATGCTTATCACTTGTACTAGACCGCACCTTAAGTGAATAATTCCGAATAAACCCCTCCGTCTTTATGTATCAGACAGAAAATCAAACCATGGTTTTCTATAATGGATGATTATGCCGCAGGCAAGTTCAAAACAAAAGTTTGTGATTTCCTTTGTCCTTGTTTGTCCAATAACCTACAAACATTCTCGATAAGTGGTCTACCAACCGATCAGTGCATTTGAGCTAATACGTATCCCCCTCGCAAAAATCTCCTCCTGTCATTGTAAAGCCTCATAAAAGTGGCTTAAAAACTCTCACTTTTTTTCCGTGCGTCCATAAATGTTTTGAAGAATCCTGACATTTCTCACAAAATATGCTTGTCTCAAGCTCTACAACTGCAGATAACTTTACAACAACATTTTCCCATTCACAAAAAAACACAACTTATGGTTTATTAGTCCTCAAGGTCCATGTACCTCCCATAACTATGTAATACACCCCGAAAAAAAAACTTATAGCCTATAAGCTTTAAAAAAAAAAATTACCCTCCTTTCCAGAACGGCTCATTTGTTCATGGGACTCTTTTGCTCATTAAATATCAGCAAGATTCATGGTGGTGTCGGCATATATTCTCGTATAATTTTGGTATCCCCGTTCTTTGCCTTTACAAGTCCTTTCTCGGATTCTAAGTTTTTAGCATGCTTCAAGACATTCCTCCTTCTTCCCCACGTCAATTGTTTGGGGTCCTTTTGTTTGTTTTTTTTCCCTAACCCTTCTACTTTTTCTTTAGTTTCTTTTTCTTCTTCCCACTCAAGCTTCCCCCTCCGTCACTGAAGTTTCTGACGACTTGCCGATTTTCTGGGAATGTCCTTCATTTATTCTAAAAGAAACTACTGGCACACCCACTTCCCATCCAATAACATCAAGAAGTTTCGCGAGAAGTGAAGCGTGTGGAAACTTTCTTCTGCCAAATATTGCATTTGGAAGTATATTACTTGGAATATAACAAATTTATGTAACTAAAATTGTAATGGCCATCTTTTGATACTACTTACATTTTCTTGGAGATTTGAACGGCGATTTGTGAATACCAATATATGCCCGAAAAGATGGTCCTGCAAGCGGGCCGTTCGGCCGCTGTGAAATGGGCTTTTGCGGTGTTGGTGATGGTTTATGTCGGCCGTTTCGCTCGGGGAGGTCTCAGACCACAACACGGGTGATGTACTGCGAAGATCAAAACGACAATTTCCTTAACTAACGTCAGGTAGCCCTGCTGGGAAACTAAGAAATTTGAAGTTTTATTTGTTACAGGCTGCTTTACTAGTCTTACAACTGTAAACTTTTTGTAAACAAATTCTTTGAGGAAAAAATGTAGGCTGCAAATCTATTCAACGGAGTCATACAAATTTCGGGCATGTCTACGAGCCATTTCATCTTTTGCATTTCACCTTTACGAATACCCTCATTTCTACACAATGTCAAAAACGACGTAAGGTTCCCTGTACTACTGCATATCAAATCATCATGTCCCTCCTGTCTGGTCAATAGTGGGGATGTCCAAATAGATCTCTCGCCGCTTGGATGCCTCGAGCAATCACAGGGAATCAATCTAAGATTGTAGTTACAGCTATGTTTTCGGGGATCCTAGCACCTCAATCTTTTGGGGATTGAAATTTTTTCAACTGATATATGCACAGAAAGGTTATTTCCCAAGGATTTCAGTTTGTTAAGTAGAACTTGAGTCCTACTGGACTCGTGTGAGGTGGGGCATTTGATGTTAACAAGGAGAAATGTCAATTACGGTGGTCGGTGCCCCATAGTCAACTCTGTTGTAATTTCTGTCTGTTTACAGACACAAATACAAAATTACAAATTCTTCCTATACATACTTTGGTTGGGGTTGGCACGAAAACATGGTTCAGATGATATAAAAAATCTCAACAACTTTTTTTTTAGAATTGGGGACGCGGCTGTGGAATACGAAAATTCCTCTCTAACAATAATGTAAAGTATGAGTTTTGTCTAAGTTTAAAGTGTCAGGAGGAGATTTTTTAGGATACGATGTGTCTCTCAAATTTCACTGGTATAGGTTGTAGACCACCCTACCGATAACGTTTTCGAAGGTTTTAATTGGACAAACAGTGCAGGGG